>CAJVRM010000160.1:120439-130752 GCA_911693285.1 Hymenoscyphus albidus | reverse complement strand
TTGCAGAGAAGTGTAAGATGAATCAATTAATTGAAGGTAAAAAGTCAAATTTTGCAGTCAAAAAGTGGCTACCGGGCTCATAACTATTGGGTTGAAAGGGTATTGGGTACTGAAGGTCATGGAGAATTGATTGCATTGTAAAAGGTAGCTATCTAAGGTGTTTATATAAAGAGTGTAAGCTTTAGGCAGACATGAAGCATTTAGGCAGCAGAGCTATAAGTGGATCAAATCAGGAAGTGGAGCAAAAGAGAAAGTAGACCCAGCACAACACTATAATACGTTATTATATTAAACTTAAGTTATAGTATAAGTAAAATAATAGTATTAGTATACCTAAACTAATATAAGTTAGATAAAAAGGCTAAGTTATAAGTTATAAAAATTTTGAAATAATTATTACTTTTCACTCCTTATAAACCTAGATAAAATAGAACAATTGATTTACATATTATTACTAGACTTGTAGTATGATTACTTTCGATAGCGTGTATAGAGTAATAACTAGGTATTCTATAATTACATGAAGTCACAGTAGTATATGAAGTCACAGTAGTACATAGTCACTAGAGTCTATGAAGTATGAACTAAGAGCTATTGATAATAGATCATCTGGTATTCTTTTGCTATCTACAAACTTCTTGTATCCCAGTCGTAAACGAATCGAAACTAGCTACCTAAATTGCTATTACAAACCATACTTGAAATTTCTATCGAGGATGTACAGGCGAATTGGCAAGTTCATAGGATAACCCATTGTAAGCTGCACTTATCGTAATATCTCGACATCATCATCCTCCGCATTATCATCCTCCGCATCATCATCTTCCGCATCATCATCCTGCGTATCATTATCCTGCGTATCATCATTCTCAACATCATCATTTTCCACGTCGTCATTCATATCCTCATCCTCTACATCATCCTCTGCATCCTCTAGATCCATGACCTGTGTCTCCTCTGCACCGCGGTTTTCTGTACCGATGTTTTCTGCACCGCCTTTTGTGCCCTTGTCTAACAGACCCCACTGGCTTAATTCATCTCGCCATTTCGCTACCTCATCTTCTTTACCATTGGAAATCTTGTACTTCACAAAACTCTCGATCAACTTCATCTCAATGCCAGCCTTCTTCATGTCCTGAGACAACCTACCCAAACTCTGCTCGCAAAGTATACGGGCACCGTGATATCTGCCAATTTTCTCCTGTAACCACGCAGCAGTTTTCCAAGACTCTCTACGTTGTCTTTCCACTTCCGCGCGATCCTGGACTAATCGCTCACGCTGCTGGTTCAAGTCTTCAATGGCATTGTCAAGCTCTCCGCGAAGTCTGGATATCTCCTCACGTTCCTTGAACAACTTGTCACCATATATCATGCCGCCTTCGTCATGATCATCTTGGTGGGTGAGCGAGACAGCCTCTTTCTCTTCAAATTCATACGCTCCCGGTGCGTCTGGATGATACAAGGGGTGGAATTTGGATGTCTTAGGAATATGGTACTCTTTTTCACATCCCACAGCGCGAGCTAGTGAGAACTTGATGATACCTGTACGTGCAGTGATATGATCCGCAGGATCTTGGTGATCACTGTTCCATTTAGCCACTCGTGCAGCTTCTCCATTGATCCACGCGTCCTTGAGACTCTGAATGCGATTACCAAAGAGGTGCCAATCCGCAGGCTGAGAATGGCTGGCGTCAATGAATGTTGCAGTTTGTGTCACGACACCTCTCTTGCCTTGACTGTCATTTTGGGAGAGGTCAACGGTAATCGTCATAAATGTGTGAAGATTTGTAGAATGAGGCTCAAAGGTGAGCCATTCGTCATTGTCGACTGCAATGAAATGGAGGGCATTGGTAAACATTGTGACCTCGTTCAAGATCGGTCCACGATAAGCTCGGACATAAAAAGCGATGCTCTTCGCTGCAGCCATGAGTCTGGGCATCTGGCTCTTGATGGTCTGTGTTGTGAGGCTTGGGGCACAGAGGGCGAGACTTCGTCGACCAATGTATAAGGTGTCTTTGTCGGGGTTGAACCAGAATCCTTCATTTGGTCTGCCAGGTTGATAGCCGTGGAGGTTCCCGGCGGCATGGAATAGTTCATACTCGCTGCGGAGTGGCCCTACACAAAGGCTGCGTGCTTCTCTGTTCACATGGAACAATGCGGGGGCGCGACGAGTCACCTTCACAACACCTCTGACGACGTAGGGTTGAACAGCTCGGGGGCCAATGTCATCCATCGCCATTTCAAAGATAGCAAGTCGCATCTCAGGTGCAAGTTTAGGAAACAAGTGAAACTGTTTGAGATCCCGACCTGTGGTAGTGAAACCTCCCATGGCCGTATCTTCATCGACGTCATCGTCCTCAACGGCTAGTTGGGATTGTGTTAGCTTTTGAGGAAAGAGGTTCCTAACTCGAGGATTCTGGCTTTCATATTTGTCAATGATCTTCAAGATGTTTCGAACCAGGAGCAGGCGATACTGCTCAAATCTCGTGGTTCTGTCCGGGTCGATGTGGAGCAAGCGTAGGAACTTTTTGAACTCAGCCGTCTTCCAATGACTGTGGTTCTCATTGTTGAGTGGATTGGATGGTTGGCGATAGGAGTCTGCTGAGGCTGGCACATAACTGAAATCTAGGTATTGTGCAATGGCGACAAGAGCATCCTTGTGGGAGACCTTTGTAAGACGGAACAGAAGGCCATCATCGCTGGAGAACGCTGCGAGTTGAAGCTGGTCGCTGTTCCAACGTGCGTCAAGGCCACCCTTGAGTCTGCGAATGCCAGATAGTCGCTGGTAGATGTCGTTTGAGATGTGTGAGTCATCCATGCGGTGCCAAGTTGCCCATACATATTCACCATTCGGCTTAGTCATAGCTGCCGGTCTCGGTACGGAAGATGGCTTCGGGAAGGTAATTACCTCACTGGGGTCAGGTACGTAACCGGGGGCTTTAAGGATACAAATAGGATACACATCCGATTTCTTCCAGATGATGCAGGCGATGAGGGTATCTTTGTTGTAGGCACGGTTCTCGGTGTATCGTTCCGGCCGGTGTGCGCCAAGGTCCTTAATCATTGATTGTAGAACTCCAACGGTAAGTCTGGCAGAGCTGCCATTATTTGCGTCTGGATCTGACATAATGCCTATCTACAATAAGAACATTAGCAACCATGTGAGACAAAGCGAAAGAGGCAGATAAGAGAAATAGCAAGAAATGTAGGACCAAGGGCTTGAGGGTCGAGGAAAGCTGGAATAATAAAAAAGCGAATACAATGTACTTACAGGATGTGCTGATGGAATCAGGACAATATGTTGAACTTGAATGGTTCAAGTATGTGTTGCAGGTGTGGTTTAGCTGCGTGGCTGGATTGATATTCTGCATCGCGAGAACAGTTAGCAGAAAACCCCCCAGAAACCACCTTTGGGAATTATAAATGTTGCGCTATGGGTATACTTGTGCAAATAGCCAATGAAGACTTTGTTGAACCAAGTGGTAGCAAGGCTTTGGTGAACAGATGTACGTAAGATTACAGGGGTGAAAAGAGAGCGATGAAAATATTAACTTACCAAGGTGAATGTGGCTTCAAAACGCTTCTGCTACTACAAGCGGGTTTGTGTGTTGCTACAAATGGCGTCTGTTCTGCTGTACAAATGTCCAGTAAGCATCACTGTCTAGAATCTGGGGTCGCTGGCCCATCCCGTCCCGTCCTGTGTGCCATGTGGGTGTGGTGGTGAAAAGGATGTATGATGAAGAAGGATGTGTCACTCACCAGCTGGAGTTGTCTCAAATATTGGAGGTGAAAAGCCACCTTTGCGAAAGTCGCTGTCAGCAACGATGGGGAACCTTCAAAGTAGCTTGTAGTCAGTATTATTGAGTTCTCAAGCTTCTTACGAAAGAAACTTACCAATATCTGCTCAGCACATCAAAGATCTGATGTGGTTGTGATGATCAACAGCTGTAAGGAGCCAGTTGATGGAGTGGTAGGAGGTTGAAAGAGGAAGGTTTTCGTTGGGGGAGATTGGGTATCAAATACTTTGTGGACAGACAATATACCGTAAACCCTTTTGGGAAGGTTTAGCGGGCCTTTAGCGCCTATCGTTATCGTCTAGGTGACAACATAGTGACAAGATACGCAGATTGGTGGCCTGTGTGGTCCATGGGTCCTGGCGGTAATGAAGGTAGCATGAATGTGGAAAATCAGGGGAAAACGAGAATGCCCTACCAGTGGACAGGTGGTTCACTGATTGACCCCCCAACATGAAGGCCATCATAGCAACCAGCACCACCAACCCACCAACCCTTGTGATGCGCAACAAAATGGGATGTCAAAACATTGTTGTTGGGTTTGTAATGATGTGATATTCTACCATCTAAGGAAGTACGTCAAAAGATTGAGGGATAGCTAACCGAAGTTACCCCTTGTTCAAAACCTGGGGTGCATAATTATCCGACGTGTTGCCGGTAGGCAATCTGGGGGTATCATCCCTTCAACTCAACGTGGGGATATACCGGAGTTGTACCGGAAGCGAGAAAAGACAACGACATGTCAACATTGGAAGCAGTGGACATTATTGGAAATGGAAACATTATTGATAGAACTACCAATTGGTTGGTTGATGGTATAGAGCAAAGGAAATTTGTCGCACTTGGGGGTTAATGCTGCTTGAACTGTTGTTTTCATCGCGAATCAAGTGCTTCCCATAATCAGGTGCTTGATTTGAACTTCAGTTTACTCAATTGAGGAAACGATCTTGTTTCTTCGGGGATTCCATAAAAGAGTTATATACACTGCCATGGTTCTGAGGGTTGCTGTTTTGTTTGTGATGTGCAATCGGTCAGATATTCATATCTACTGGAATAGTCTACAACTTTCGAGTATACAATACTGTGATAGTCAGGAAGTGCCCCGAATATCAATTCTTCATCGGCGTGATGAAATCTGCAATGATTTCAGATGCCAAAGATTCTCCATAGTGTATCAGATGGGGTGCAGCCCATAGTACTTCGTAAACATTGGTCAGTGCTCAAGTCATTTTCAGCGAACATCGAGCACACACATCGCCTACGACAGGCACCAGACAGCTGTTGCCACGTGTCACCGAAGCCACTACGGTAAAGCACTACTACACCCTGCTCCCTATGACTCATGAGCATTGAGCTGCCCTATCAAAACGTAGAATCACACCTGCTGGTCTCTTTCGGCGAAGTTTTCGGGTAATATATCAAGTTTTACTGTTTCGGTTTCCAATATTTCGTCTTGAATATGCGACTTTTCTACATAGATCGAGCTAAAATTAGTGATGGACGGTCAAGACGGCACAGCAAAAGCAACTTTACTCTATGCCACTCTTCTTTCCACCGCTAGCAAGGATTCCATTGAACTATTGACCATAAGAAGCTCAGCTGGAGGACCTAAAAAGAGCCTTGTGACAGCAAGTGGCGTCATGCCATCCCTGCATGAGCAGAATTTTCAAAGTGCAATAGTTCGACCTCCGCAGAGCCTTCTGGAAAGGCGTGCCTAATTCACCTTGTCTATTCACCTTATCTGCTCAGCAGGAGAATTTTCTTTCACGCTCCACAATTCGATAATTCCCCTAACCTCCAATCTTTTGGGATTTGGGAACTGAGAAACACAAGCGAGGCAAAGATTGTGGCAAAGAGCGAGGTGCCTGCAGACATTGCATGCGTTTCCTTTTCATTCTTAGATCGCTACTCGACATTTAATTATGTGGGTCCTTTGGATTATACGTCTCACCACTATTCTTGCCAGTTCTTGTGTCCACCATGAGATTTCCATACGTTGGCATAGGCAAATCCACGTGATCGTGATGATAAGATGAATTGGCTACTCCGCAAGCAGCACAGTTACCTACCAAGCAAGCGGATAAAACGACCTGTAGTTTCTCGTCCGTGCGTTGTGCTCAAAATCATCAGACTATCATTGAAAGCGATGTGTAAATAAGTACGATTTCGATGAATCAACGATGATGATGGTGCACGGACCAAAAGACTTCAGGCAGGCACGTTATTAATGCTGCATCGACCAATGCTGCTCCAGGCTCCTGGTGAACAAGAAAAGTGGCAGAGAATTCCTCCATGCTATCGCGGGAAAAGACTACGTTTCCGTAGATACCTTCCTTGACTAAACAACAACCAACTGAAATAACTTGGAAAATTCCAGTAGAGTGTTTGGAGGATTTAAACACTTTGAATTATTTGCACACCAAAAACGCACGAATGACGGAAATTCCGGGGAATTCAAGCTTAATTCGCAACTGAGTATAGGTTCACAAACAGGAACTTCTGTCACTCTTCTTACCCTCTGGGAGCTACCTTTAGACAGACATACCATTCTCTGGAAGACCAAAATGGAGTGAAGTTATGTCTCTTGACTTTATGTTTAGTATCTTGACGTACTGCTTGATATTTACGTAAGAAGGTGTTGGAAGTCGGAAGTAGATTTCCTAGATATCACTATTCAGTCACCGGCTCAGATACCGAGAAGTGGATCTTGGTACTCTCTTCCATTGTACATAAACATATCTCTTCTGCACTTCTCCAATCTGTAGTCAATTGAGGAGTTACCAATCAATGAAAAGCTAGCAGATGGGATCCGGCAATATACTAAGTTAATCCAGAGGGACAACAGCGTAGCATGCTGCATCCTTTCATGGTCGATCGTCTCGTCTTTGGAATATAGAAGTCGGATTTTTCAAGTAGAATCTTTTCTTGGGGGCGGAATGTGGTCGATGTCGCTTAGCATGAACCTTGAGGTTCTCGTACAGTATGCTAACGCACCCATGTTATATAGGCCCTATACCTACTGAATGAAAGCTACCGAACAAACACAAAATATGTTCTAGCACTCTTCTTGCTTGCTCAGATACTTGCATCTCCCCACTTAATCTCTCTCCTCAGCCAACCATTTCCTACGATCCCAACCAAAGAACCCCGCTCCACCAAGCTTCCAAACCCCCGTAAGTTAAGCAACTTTCATTCTCCCCAGTGACAACTCCACAAAACATCAACCTTTCCATCACCACACCCTAACTAACACCTACTCTTCATTCCTCTTCAGAATCCCCACAAATCTCCAAATCCATAAAACCACCCCACCCTCGGCACGATCCGTGGATTTAGGCACGACCAACCCATTTATCCACATTTAGCCGATACGCACCTCGTCAAGTACTTCTCCACCGCCACGGCAAGATCGAACTTGGGTACTAAGCCTCATAGCGGGTGGATGAGCGTGGATTTTTGTGGATTGGTAGACGCGTTTGTACCCCTCAATTTTCTTCTGAGGTGGGGGAGGGGTGGTCAAGGACAGGGGTGAGATCTTGGGGACGGGTCGGGAATGGATGGGGTATACGATGGGGATGTTTTCTTATCGCTTTTTTCTTTCACCCGGTTAGTTGGGTGGTGCACTTGGGGGCTTTGGGGCTCGTTGGGGGGAGGTTTTGTGAGGATAAAACTCCCTCGATGACAGTCTCTAGTTATATCACTACTTTACAAACTCATTTCATCTCCGCCAAGGGAAAAGCACAAGAAGCAGATGAAGGTCCGTTTATATCTTTGAACGCATGTTCCCACGGTAGCTGGTTTTCTTGAGTAACCTGGAAATCCTCGAAAACCTTCTATAGCATCTTGAGTACACTCCACAAGCTATCATTTTCCAATTTTTTCATCTCCGTCATACAAATCTCCAGAACAATCTCCAGAGTCCAGTACCAATTTATGACTCGGTTTTGTCATGTACTCGGAGATGGGTACTATTCAGTATATCAAAGTTTGGTAACTTTCATAGCATAGCTCTTATCGACCATATATTACAACAAGCTTTCCAATCCCAAAGCCTAGATTACTATAAACCTCCAAGAATGTCTCCTTCATCTCGCCAATTGAATTATCCGTAGAATCCAGGTCCTTTACCTGCACCACGGCCATACAAAAGCATCATTTTCATCATTCCCCTCATTTGTCTAAATCAAAAACAAAGACCAAACACCCACAAACCAACGCAATACCTACAAAGACACCTTCCCAAACTATACTTTCATCGCCAACATGTAATAAGCACCAATAAAAAGCAACTCACAGCCCAAAATGAGCCTTCGTCCTCGACTCATACCCGAATGCCCAGGCCCGTTCGCTTATTTCTTATAAATACCACATGTATACCTTTGAACCCACGTAATTCCTACTCCCATTTCTTTCAGCCCTGATTTCAGCATTATTCTTAGATACTCAGGTAGTTCTTGAAATTTTAACGGCCTCAAAACGTACTTCATAACTTTCCTGCCATCGGGTTATGCTGAATATATCATAAACAATTTTGGCAAGCATAAATTCCCTAAGAGAGGATCAATATCTCATATTTTGATTGCTGAGTATATATAAATGTTGTGCTGGGTCTACTTTCTCTTTTGCTCCACTTCCTGATTTGATCCACTTATAGCTCTGCTGCCTAAATGCTTCATGTCTGCCTAAAGCTTACACTCTTTATATAAACACCTTAGATAGCTACCTTTTACAATGGAATCAATTCTCCATGACCTTCAGTACCCAATACCCTTTCAACCCAATAATAAAGTATAGATATATCCATTATTACTAAGTATAGGAAACGAATAAGTACAGAACATGGTAACAATCAATTGTGTTCCGAGCTAAACCAGTTGAACCATTCGAGTATCTTTGGGATTCGAAGAAGTGTGTCTACTGTACGGTATATCGCAGCATTTTACTCAACGAGAAAAGAGCGAAAGAAAAATTCCATATAAGAAGAACGTTCAAAAAATACAAGGTCCACCCAACCCGGAGTTCGTTTATGCACCTACATATATGTAAGTACCCCGCATTCACATTACCCGCCCAATCCCACCGACCTCCCCCAAACCTTGGACCCCTCCCTGCACTCCTGCATCTGCATCCCCATAACCCCTCCACACTCTAACTCTATCTCTCCCCATTTACCCATCCCTCATCCATTCCACCTCCCCTTCCCTGACTATAACCACCCCACCACCCACTTCCCCAAATGCAACCACCCACCATCCCCCACCACCATGCAACTCACCCACCTCCTCCCACTCCTCATAGTGGTGAACGCACAACTAAATACCTTAGCTCAAAAGGCAGGACTCAAATACTTCGGCAGCGCAAGTGATATCGTGGATGTAGACGCGTTGGATGGGACGTATGCTAGTATATTAAGTGATCGACGGGAGTTTGGGGCGGTTACGCCGGCGAATGGGATGAAGGTTTGTTTTTTAATTTTGTTATTTCTTTATTTTCTGCTATTTTTTGTGCGAGGGATAGGGTGTGAGGGGTTCGAGGTGATGGTAGAAGTAGAACGAGATAGCGGAGAATGGAGAAGCGTGCTAATATAAATACCACAGTGGTTCGCAATCGAACCCTCACCCGGAGTCTTCAACTTCTCCTACGGCGATGTAGTAGCAGACTACGCCGCTCGAAATAAACAGTACCTACGCTGCCATACTCTAGTTTGGCATTCACAACTTCCTCCTTGGGGTATATCCCTTTCCCTTCCCTTCCCTTTCCATACCCTCATCCTTTCATTTCGTCCCAAAGTTCAGATGAAGTACGAACTAACCACCCAAAAAAGTCGAAAACACAAACTGGACAAAGCAAACCCTCACCGCCGTCATCGTTCGACACATCACCCACACAGTAACACATTACAAAAACCGCTGTTACGCTTGGGATGTAGTAAATGAAGCGTTGAATGAAGATGGGACATTTAGGAATTCAACGTTTTATAACATTCTTGGTTCTTCATTCCGTATGCCCCTTTTCCTTTCCCCTCTCATCCCCTCTCATCCCCTCTCATCCCCCCCAAAATCCCTTCCCATCACACCCCCATTCTTAACACACCCCCTCCCCAGTATCCCTAGCCTTCCGTACCGCCCACGCCGCCGATCCTCGAGCAAAACTCTACTACAACGACTACAACCTCGAGAAACCCTCTCCCAAATCCCACGCAGTAATCAACAAGATTGTGAAACCGCTGTTAAGAGCTGGTGTCCCGATTTACGGCGTGGGGATGCAGGCGCATCTCAAGGGCTATAATAGACCGAGTAGGGGGGAGATGGTGGATGTTATGAGGGCGTATGGGGGGTTGGGGGTGGAGGTTGGGGTTACTGAGTTAGTTAATTTTTCATTTTTTTGGGGTTGGTGGTGTTTTTTTGTTTGTGGGAGGTTTGGAGAGGAGAGAGATGATGTGCAGAGAGACCGTTACCTGAATATGTTTTCAAGCCGCTCACCCCACCCCACCACACCATCATCCCTCTCTCCCCCCTC
>CAJVRM010000160.1:98755-120356 GCA_911693285.1 Hymenoscyphus albidus | reverse complement strand
TCTCTCCCCCCTCTCTCCCCCTGTTCCCCCTTTTTCCCCAACACCCCTTCCCCCAAAATCACACAAACAACCAACTAACCACACAAAACCCCCCAGACTAGACGTCCGCATCCTCCTTCCATCAACACCCGAAAAGATGGCTGAGCAAAGCACCGCCTACGCGGATATCACGAGCGCGTGTGTAGAGGTACAAGCTTGTATCGGGATCACCGTTTGGGATTTTTGGGATCCTGTATGTTTTCCTTTTTCCTTCATCCTTATCATGCCAAACCAAAATCCCCAATCTCATCCCCAAGCTCCAACCCACAAGAAGTTACAACTCTGAGAGGGAGAGGAAGAGAAAGAATAAGAGAGAAAAACAGAGGAGGAGAGAAATAGAAAGCAAGCTAATAAAAAAAAAGGTATCCTGGGTACCAGGAGTCTTCCCCGGAGAAGGAGATGCAACATTGTACTATGCGAATTTCACACGACATCCTGCGTATGAGGGGGTTGTTGGGGCGTTGAAAGCAGGGGGCAGGGAATAGGTAGCTCTACACTTCTTGAGTGGTGGTTGGCATACTTGTTGGAGAGATGGACGGAGGTATTTGAGGGTAGGATGAAGGGTTGGAGGTAGTAGAGAGAGAGATGAAAGGGTGAGAGGATATAGGGGGGAGGATGAGATGAAACAGTGGGTATAAAGGAGGTAGTTGGGAGGATGAGGGAGAGAGTTGGAATGGAATGGTAGGATGGAATGTATTTCTCTGATTTTCTTTGAAATAGTGGGTATGATGGTATGAGGGTATAATGGTACTGTAAGATACCTAATCCTTACTCTGTACACACTACACAAAAATCTATTATACTAAACTTATAGTACAAGCAAGATAATTGTCATAGGATACCTAGGGTATTGAAATTAAAGAGTTAGCAATTATTCAAGCTCTTTGTATAACTCTTTTAGTTGTACGACGTTTTTAGCATCACTTTATTCTAAGAGAGGTGTGTACAGCGTAACGACCATGTCTCTTACTATGTAGTGTGAGGCTTTTTATCTGTGGTGTGATGTGTTGTGATGGGCTGGCATTGATATCATCGACGGCAGGCGATGGTAGGTACTTACAGTATACTTGATAGAATGGCATCGAGTGCTAAGGACAACTGCAACCACAATCGCCTACCCACCAAAGGAGACCTGACAAGATGAATTTCCTCGAAAATCCTCAGCTTGAAAAGACTTACTTACTTATCATGTAGCAATTACTGCATTAGCAAACATATATCACACAAGCATCACGAATTACAAAGGAAAATATTATTTGATACAATCAAGTTTCTCATTAAAAAGAATCTAATTGTAAGATTACAGAAGAACAAATGACTGACTGAGCACAGTAGGTTCAGAATTGTCGATTCAAGGGCTGTACTGTGTAAAAAGAAAACGCCACAATAACGCCAGGGTATCTTAATTGCCCAAATCTACAAATTCGAGAAAACCCCCAAATGCATGCATCATCTCATTCCCAAGAGGAAAATCGATACCAGTATCCAGTCATCAAGAAAAAACCGAATACAAAAAGGATATCCAGCCAACGTTGAAGATCAGGAGAGTTATGTAAGATGTGAAGCTGTCACTTAGGTGATGATGGTTCGAGCATCCCAGACGAGTAAGCGTTGGTCCCATGCTGTACTGGCAACCCAGCCTTGAGATCCAAAGAGGCACCAGTCAACACCTGTGACGAACTCGGTGTGTGCGCCCATCTCGCCGAGCTCACGGCCGAGGTTGGGGGTGACCATGGAGGCATCGCTCATGGCGTTACCGTCAGACCAGAGTTTGACACTCATGTCGTAGGAGCCACTGAGGAGAAGGTCACTATTGTGGGGAGACCAGGAGATGCGACGAACTGCATAGCGATGACCTGACATCAGTGTGACTGCACCAGCGCGAGGAGCACGGAGATCAAAGGTTCTGATGATTTGATCAACACCGGCAGTGGCAAGAATGGTACCGCGGTACTTGTTCCAATCGTGGGTGAGGCACTCAGATGGAGGGGGGCGGGGACCAAGAGGGTTAGCACGAGTATTAATGTTGGCCAAGGTTGGTGCGGGTCCATGGATGGGAATAAGGTGAACAAGATGGTTTGCTGCAGAGGCAGGGATTCGAATATCAAAGATTCTGATATGCGAGTCAGAGGTGACGGCGGAGATGATGGATGGAGAGTGAGGCGAGAACTCGGTACTGTAAGTGCACGAGTGGGTTGGTAGGGTGAGAAGGGATTGAGCACGCTCGGGGTTGTACTAAAAATATATTAGCTGGTGCGTGGATTAGGGTCAGGGATAGGCTTGGGTCTACTCACGAGTTTAAGGGTTCCATCCCATGAGCTGGTTACAAAGTTGTCCTTGGTTACTTGGTTCCAGAAAACAGAGTACACCTCACGAGAGTGTTCACTCCATTGGGCAATTGGCTGGTGAGCGACATTTACATCAAACAGCTTGACAGTTCCGTCTCCACATGCAGCCAAGAGTTGATTTTCATTTGCCTCGGACCATGCGATATCGTAGACAGCATCTTGCGTGTCGTAGCTATCAAAGTGTTAGCAAGGAATTGCCTATACATGTGATGATTACAGATATCAGACACTTACAACTTGGGACACAAGATACCTTGACTCGTCAACTCCAAAACGTAGACACGACCATTACCCACGAGGCCAAAGTTTTGAGCAGCTCCAACGGCGATGCGTGAGTCAATGTAGGGCGAGTACTTGACTGCATAGCCATTGAAACCAGTGGTTTGAAATTGAAGCATCGTCGCAGCAATGAAGCTATTCAATGGATGCAGGTTTCCAACACAGGTACGGGGACAAGTGATAGCGAAGTGGTAGGCTTCTGGGAAGAAGCAAACCTGCAATTGAGTGGTTAGTGGTGGACATTGTGGGTGGAGGGGTGGTTGGTGTGGGAGATAGGGAGGCGATAGGAAGTGGGGGACAGCTGCACAGAGGCAGCAGGATATGAGGGCATCCCAAGTACGTACCAAAGGCCAAAAGGAGCAAAGCGTAAAGTTGAATCAGCGCAAGAAAGGAAGTTGTCAAGACAACATCACCAGAATTGGGTGTGCACAGTAGTCAGAAGGAGAAGTTTTGATTGACAATTGTGGTAGGAAGTTGACAGATGAGAGCAGGGTTAAATGCTGTCTGGTGGGCTGGCGAGGCTGGCTCGGGCGGGGTAGGAAAAGCCGTGCCGGATTGACAGGGGTTGTACGTTGTGTGATTGGTCAGTGATAACCACCCTGGCAGCCCACCTGAGGCTCTTTCACCCCACCAAACTTTGTCAACTTCCCAAAACCAACAATGGGAGCCCGATGGCACCGTGAACTCCACGTGTAGATCAAAAGTTGATCTATCCGGAATATACCCGCCCCAGATTTAAGGTGTGGCTTCTGGAGGCTCTGGCATTGACAGTCGCTGTGACATGGATCATCAACGCTAGTCTGAGGACCCTGCTTATTCACCAACCTCATTGCATATCTGCACCTCAGCCATTTTCGAGTCAGGTGTCATCCATATTGGTATCACTCGATGACCGTAATCCAATATTATGATGCAAACCACCACCAGGCAGCAATCAGAGGTTTGGGCAGAGCCAGATTAGAATTACCAAGGTAGTCATGGATGCATTCCTATCGAGGAGTAAGCGAAAACGCTCTCCTTTCCCAGAGAACAATCCCACGAGGTCCACCAAGGTTCCGACGTGCGAAACTACAACTCCCCATGAAGTCACATCTCCATTTTCCCCGGACGATGAATCAACCGATTTCAAACTCGCACTTCTCTCCTCTCTCCATCCCTCTCATGACCAACAACTACTCCTCGACGTCCTTCTCTCTAACGAAGGCTCTGTAGACCTCGCATCCGCCTCATTATCCTCCCCTCCATCACCACCACCGAAAAAGAAATCCTCTGCCACAGGCTACCAAAGTTCTCTCTCCAGCTTCGTGAAACCCCCTGACCATCCCGAGCCATTCGGAAAAAAGCTCTTATCCAAAAGAGGCAAAACACTACATCTCTACTCCTCAGAAGACGTAGAACAACACACCCCCTGTACCATAATCCACAACTTCCTCCCCACACAAGAAGCCAATGAGCTACTCAAAGAATTATTGGTCGAAGCATCGACATTTGAAAGAATGACATTCAAGTTGTTTGAGAATGTAGTGCAGAGTCCTCACACAGCCTGCTTCTACGTCGAAGGACTGGAAAGGGAACGAGAGCAAAAGACGGAGTATATCTACAACGGTGGACGTTTGACCGTACATCTCATCCCGATTCTTCATATGAAATTCCAGCTGACATATTTCATAGGACGTCCGACAACTCACCCCCACCATGCAAAAAGTCTCCTCAAAAGTCCAAGAAGCAGTCAACACCGCCATCCAAACCCGCATCCAAACACACTACCCCAACGCCCAAAAACTGCACCACCAATCTCCACACCCATGGAAACCCAACGCGGCAGTGGTAAACTGCTACTCAGGAGCCGCCGAAAGCGTCGGCTGGCACAGCGATCAATTCACATACCTCGGTCCCCGACCCGTCATCGGATCCGTCTCATTGGGTGTAGCGAGAGAATTCCGGGTTCGTCGAATAATACCTCAGGACGAGGACACACACTCAAACCCTAAACCAGAAACGGGAGAAAGTATAAGAAAAACAAAAGAAGATTCCGACGCCGAAGGACAAATCTCCATCCACCTCCCACACAACAGTCTCTTGGTAATGCACGCCGAAATGCAAGAATCCTGGAAACACTCCATCGTCCCTGCTCTCACCATCGATCCGCACCCCATCTCAGGGAACAAACGTATCAACGTTACCTATCGCGACTACAAAGCCTCGTTACACCCGCGCTACACGCCGAGATGTAGATGTGGTGTTCCGTGTATATTGAGGGTCGTGCAGAGGAAGAAGGAGAATTGGGGGAGGTACTTTTGGATGTGTTATGTGGGGAACGTTCCGGGGAAGGAGGGCTGTAGGATCTTTGTGTGGGCGGAGTTTGATGGGGATGGGGAGCCGGTTTGGAGGTAGGGTGTGGAGGGGTTGTGTATAATATGTAGAAATTGGAGATAATGGGAATTCTACATGGGAACGTGGAGGCCGTCTGGGGGTATCTGTGAATCGAAAATTCATCAAGTCTCTTCGGAATAATGATGTAAAATGTGCTTCGTACTGTCCCTATATTATGTCTATGAAAATGGTCCTCACTTTCCGCTACCCTGATAATCTACTCTGGTTCTAATATATTCTAGCCCTCCACCGTACCCACACCTCAGATATTCCATAATGCACCACTCATTCTCCCCCTTTGATACACGGACCACGCTTCCTTACCAACATACCAGCCTTCTCCCCTCCTCCCATGCTTGTCTCGTTCTACGAGTGAGTTGTAAAGATATTCTACTAAAGACCTTATATAACTAAATTAATTATACGAATAGTGTTACGACATGGTCTTAGCCAGCCGAGACACCTGTACTCCTATCTCTGCTGCCTGACCTTGTCTCGGTTGCCTAGGTAGATGCCTAGTATTCTAGCAGCTTCCACTCGGTCAGGGTCGTCTTATAAAGACTCCCTCCTTGCTCCTTTAGCTAGCCTCACTCTACAATCCACTTTTACAGCTCATTCTGACAGTCTCCTGTTTTGTCCCTGACGAATAGTTTAGAATAACTAATACGTTCCACCCCTTATTAATTTAAGTAAAATGGGATAGTTAATTTACTTGTGCTAGACTTGTAGTATAATAGCGTGTATAGAGTAATGACTAGGTTTCTTATATAGTTATTTACTATATCCACCTATTTTCTAAAAAACCTTTTATAGTAGGCTAAACGATTTTATTTATAGGGTTTATTTTATTTATTTATTGCTATTTAACGTCAAGCGGAGTCTAGCTCGCGTGGGCTAGGTCCTAGAAGAGTCCCAAAATAGGGCAAATGACGCTAGGGGGGTGCCCTAGGCTACAGGGGGGTGTAAACGAAAGAGCTAATTTACATGAGGCAGTTTAAAGAGAAGCTCCACTTTCGGAACAGCTCTTATCCTTAATTAGTTTAAGAACCAGGGTAAAACAAAGGAGATATATAAAGAAAAAGGAAATAAAAGAAGGCCTGTCTATCCAGAGAGGCAGATCTTAGTGTAGAATTTCTTACACGTTTTTTATAACTCTAGCGTCTCAAAGGAATAATATTTGTGGGAGAGCTAGTTAGTTCACGATAAATTAGGTAGTACAGTGTCTATTTAAGGATAACCATTCATATTGTACCTACACGTCTTCAAAATCGACCCAACTCACCATATTTAAAGTGTAGCTAGATTTGAGATGTGCAAGTCGTCCAAGTTTCAGGTCTACCTAGCAGGCTATTTAATGACTGGTGGACTCAAACTTCCCAGACTGTTCAGCCAATCTTCCTTGATCTTTCGCTGGATGCCATTTCCGTATCTCTCTTCCTGTGCGCGAAGACACTGGATGCCGAACCAATCGCAACTCTTTGGCTCACCTTTTCTCTCCTAATCAAAGGGAACCCATCTAAAATTGACTGTCATGAACCCTCTTAGCCGTTCGGTATAAAACTCCGGAATGAAGAGCACGAAACTCTCTAAACTGGCCTCCATATCGCTTCCCTCTTCGCTGGGGGTTTCCTCGTGTATCTGAATATCAGGCTTTTTCTTGAGCTCCAGTGGAAAGAATCGAATGTCACGAAGGTCCAACCATAACTCTTTGCTAAAATACTTCTCGATGCCTGTGTAGGAAAATGGACACTCAACCATATTTTAGCCTCGTCACAACCGTATCGCTGGCTGCCGTACCGCTCCGAGTACACTTAATAATGATTTTGACAGAGGTGGAAGAATTTAGGGACTTTCACAACAAGATTCAGGGTCTTGATGGAATCTCTCGGATATCTCAATGCGGCAGTATTCTTCATCGCTCGAGGCAGGTCATAGCGATTCGGATGAACAGTGGAATGATTATAGTGCATCAATTTTGCCCAGTCGTCTTCCTGCATCAGGGGAAGTTCAATCTGTGGGATAAGCGATTTGGTTGTAATGGTGCCATACAGGGATGGATCGAAGAATCTCCCTGTAAACAAAAACGCATTAGCAATCTTGATTCCAGACATAGGTTGAAAAGAGTGAAAACAATTCGTACTCACCGATGTTAGCGCGTGAATATTCTATCAGACGATCCCACTTCCGCTTCTGCACACGAACTAATTCAAAGTAGAACTTGTTTCTTGTAAGGAAGATATTATATGCATCGTCTCTTAATAACTGGCATACAGTAGCGATATCTGTGAGCCTTGGGTTCTTGATAGGAGTTTCCGAGTAATTTCTGAGACGTGGCTTGATTGGGATCGGACTGACGAGAAGATACTCCAAGATTTTGTACCGGCATTCGTAGTCGATGGTGGTAAGAGAGTTTGGTTCACGGGCAGTAATAGATATTTGCGAATCGATTGATGGTTCCTTGAGGTCAATATCAGTAAGAGGAAAATGAAAAGTGTGTGGGAAAACGGCAACATCATCAGCTCGGATATCGCTTAGCACTCCTCCCAGTGATATCCACTTATCCATGACGATATGAAACAGGGTTTGGGCAAGATTAACAATCCAACGTACCAAAGTTTTCTTCCATGTGGCTTGAGTGGAAATGTTTGCTGATACGTGTCCTTCAAATCAGTTAGCACTTAGCTCAACTCAAAGGCATGTGCCTACCTTCTAAAGGTTTCGTGGTTCCCACAGTTTCTATGGCGTGCAATCGGGTGTAAAGGCCCATGAAATCGTAAATTTGGTCCTCGCTCTGGCGCTCTACAGACTCTGCGCCACATGATCGATCGTGAAGGTCCATAAGTTCCAATATTTCGTCATCGCTGGAGGTCTCTTGAAGGGTGGCAATGTTTCTCGTTTGCGATTCTAAAATTATAGTATGAGCCATGACATCTTGTCAATCATGTTCTCCCTTACCTGTTGCGGTTTCCGTGGTTGTGCGTTCGTTGGAATTCAAATCGTCTACGGCCTCCGGCTCCCTTGGTACTCGATGGAGAAGTGCTGAAGTAGTTAGCTGATGTTTCTCTGTCTGCAACAATGCCTACTTACGTTGGGCTCGCCATGGATGGCGCCACTGAAGACCTCGAGAAGGATGCAACAAATGTGTCTGCATATTGTTGTTGTTGATGCTTCCGTTGAGAGAAGGCGATGTTCTGCCAACCAGCTTCGGAAAAGTCTTATGAGCAAGTAAATGTTCAATTGCCTTAAGGGTTACAATTGACCCTTCCACTGTTCAATTCACCATGGTAGTCCCCCGCTTTCATATGGATGTTCATGGGTGAGCCGTTGTAGAATAAGTGCTCGGTGAATTCGGTTTTGTTGCCAGCTGCTATCGAGCGCGGAAATCAAAACCGCGGGTTTGCCTCGTGAAGGATCTCAACCACATGACCGTGTGCGATCATCTTCCAACAAATCCGTTCCAGGTATTCCAACCCACCATGGCGCTTAGTTCAGGTTCAGTGTCTCTCCTTACAATCTGCTATGATGTTCGCGCCAAGATCCTCGAGTACGTCCTCAGTAGCCCTCGCAGAATCCGTCCAAGATGGCCTCCAGGATTACAATATCCTTATCATGATATTGTCAGTGTTTCTTTAGCTTGCTGGCAATTGCACGACGAGGCCAAACCAATATTCTACAAGCAAAATACCTTTTACATCAACTTTCCAATCGACTACCGACAATTTAATCACAGAACCGGCGACGGCGATATACGTGAGTTGATTTCCCGTTTGAGAATCATCATACAGGGATGAATACAGTGAGTTGACCGCTGACACTTCTACATAGTGCCTGCGTTAATAAAATCGACGGAGCCTCGAGCACAGGAGCCACTTATACAAAATTGCGCCCTTCTTGCTCTCACGCCGTTCTTTTGGGAGTCAAATGACTTCTTCGATCATTCAAGAGTCTCTACGAGCTCTTGGATGGAGCTCTCGATAAATCACTGTCTTCGCAATCAGCTGTTTGTACGGATGGGCAAATACAAAAGCTTCGAACTTGTCTTCAAGATGGCACATTCATTTAAGCTATGCGAGGGTCACCTCAAACATCACCTCAAATTTCTTTATAATATAACCAAAGAAAGATACGTGGAGAAATATTTCTCGCTATTTAACACAAAACAGCACATGTCCGGTGAACAAGCTTGCACCACAAAAATGAGCGCAGATAATAGAGCAAGATTTGCTTCTCGTGCTTGTTTCCCGTATAACTCACGTCACCCCGCACGTTCTGCCAGGGAGCAAGATGCCTTTGTTGAGGAGAAATTGAATCTTGGCTTCATCATGCGTCATGTCTTGGGGATAGACTTTACCATTTCTTGGGATTCTTTTCAGTGGAACGGACCGCCGCAACAGGAGGGCACTGCAAAGAGAATCGGATGCGACTGGGCCAGACTTGATTGGCTAATTCAGTTTCATTTAACATTTGGTCAGGGCGACGTGAGTGCTCGTAAACGCTTGGGTTGGCTGCTCTACATGGGGCACAGCGATGTAAGAAATTTGCGGGAGGGATTAGCCAAAGGTCGTAAAAAACCGATAGATATGCCTAGCTCTGTGTAGATACTTGTCAAAACCGCTTTTCGGGGTTGTAGGAAAGTCGGGAGTTCATTGGACTAGCATATAGGGATCTATATTATTATGACCAATATTCCCAGAAAACCGTCCAACTATATTAACGATGTTGTATTGTGATATCTAACACGTGTCAACGAGGGCTTTTGTATCGATTTCACCCAAGTAGCTTGTATCCGATGAACCTGAACTTCTTCATACTACCCAGACTGACTGGCGCCACTAGTAAAGTACTCATGGTTCTGTAACAAACTCTGGACCTATACCAGCGGACTTAGGCTCATAAAAATGACCAATATCTTCACAGATCATGGGACCTGAATGTTGGCATAATCATCAATTCAACATATGAAGCTTCATCTTAGTATCCTTCTGGACAAGATATAGATATGCGCTGTGGCTACAAATGAGAATTACTACAGTATGATAAACGCACTGCAAAACAGCGACTCTGTATCAAATACACTGGCACGCTGGACCCTGGATCTAGGCTTTACGTCTGGCAGTTATTTGGCCATGATCAATCAAATTCCCTTATGAATATCAATCTGAACCTGGAATGTCGTCTGCTCCTACCTAGTCTAGTGAATCAACCCAGCCAAAAAGATAAAATGCAAAACCTTTAAGGCCCCTCAGCATCGTAGCTAGGAGACCCCCTCAGGAGAATCCACTGTTAGGGGTGGAATTTTTTGAGGGTAATTCGTGGAGGGTATTTCGTGGGGGGTGTAGGCTGGGCGCTAACAGGTTTTGTGTGGGTGGCGCATATGGGATTGTGGGAGGGGACACTAACTGATTGGGCCAGGCGGACAGATTTAATCGCAGTTCTGGTGATGGTGGCTATCTTGTTTAGCCATATAAATATTGTTTTGCGACTGTTGTGGGGTCTAGAGCTACGCGAGGAGTTCTAATTGGTTGGGCTGGGGGATCTTCGGATGTATTTGGTGGTAGTGGGCCTCGACCTGGTAACAACCGAGCCTTTCCCGTGGCATACATTATCAATGGTTTCTCTGAATTTGGCTGCAGAAGAGATACGGTCTTGAAAATTGTTTCAATGTGGTGGTTATACGTTTAATGAATACTTGTTTGCAGTAATTATTGCTTAAATAGGAGATCGCAAACTTGAAAGATTAGATAGATGTACATATGCGATCACACTGGTGAGTGCTAGTATCACTTCAGACTTGGAAAAGTAGCTGGAAAGAAGGGAGCTAATGAATTTTGCTTTGGTATCTAATTACTTGGTGAAACATTACATCACGATTCCAGATAGGTTGGTCATAGTTTAAATGTTTTGCTTATAGCTGGTGATGTATGTGAGGTAAATTGAGCTTCAGCGTTTGAGCGAGCGAACAGGAGGAGAACACAAACAGGGTGACAAGGCAGATTTGCCCGATGGTATGCGCCTCCTATGTGTATCTGTGCATATCTCAAATTCAATTCAATGAAACCCGGCGAGTATGACAGTTTGAGGGGCAGTGGTCTTCTAGTCCAATGGACTTTGAGGACCTTGATAGAGACTCGCCTCCGGTATTTGCTTTGGAACTCTTCGAAGCCCTGAGATATCGAGATTCTGGTGGATTAGGAGAAAGGTTCAGCCACAGATCAATATAATGTAACCTTTTCAGAATGAATCGACATATGTTGGGGAAAATGGCATGGCGCGCGGGGGAAATTCCGTTCGGACTGAATTCATTAGGTAGATAATGGAGAGTGAATTCAACGTCGTAGCGGAAATCTCTGGGAAATGTGCTTGCCCTCGCAACCACCCGTACGCCTCTGATGGCCTAGCGCGAGTCTGGGAGCATGCTCATATACTCGACCTCTTTGGATGCTCGGACACCTTTCCTACTTTCCATTTTCCACATCGACACCTATTTTCCTCTGATATCGATCTATTCCCAAAAGTCCTTCTACTCAACGAGTACCCGCCTACCTTCTTTCTGATTTCGATGCGCTGTCTACCGCATACGTTACTTGCATACGATTTTTGTTGCTGCTGCGTTCTCTTGTAGAGACAAGCTTCAGGCTACGAGCAGCATCTTCGCATCCGAAGATCTTTGTGCTAGTTCAGCATATTTTCATCAAGCAAAGTTGTGCTATTCCAGCATACTCTGACAAGGTATGTATTAAGCGATGGATAGCATACCTTTAATCAGAGACCAACATTTTGCTGACGCATGTTCATCAGCCAAATATCGTGCTACGAGCAGCATTTTCATCAGAGAACTCAAGTGTTATTGTACCTTTCGGACATCAGACACAATACTTTCTCCTACTTATTAGCATAATTTCGTCGGTCAAGCACCATACTGTGAGTAGCATACCCTCATCAGCGGTGAAGGTCTTGCTAACCAAGAACATTCAGACAACCTTCTTGCTACGAGCAGCATTCACTCATCCGTGAAGGACCTTACTGTCATAGCATCCTCGGGCCAGTCCACCATCGTACTACCCACTACATACATACCTTGAACAACCAACCTCCAGCCCTATCCAAAACACCTCAAAAAAACCCGCCATAATGCCCGGTCACCGTCGTGGAAAGAAGAATCATAAGAACGCATCCAAGTCATCTGGAAGCATGGGAAATCGTAAGGAGTCAAGCGATCGAGACTCTGCTGATGATGCCTCTTCCGCGTCCGCTACCACCAGCCCCTCTCAGCCCCCCTCATCGCCGCTCTTGCAACCACAACATATCACCGATCCACTTCCACCTGAGAAGCCACCATCTTCTAAATTACCACAGACTTCTTCGCTTGTTGCTGAGTCTGATGACCAGAAGACGGGAAATGGCTTATCAGCATCCACATTTGCTGATCAAGATTCTGGTGCTGATAAATCTTCTGACGGTAAGCAAGCTTCAGTTGATGCTTCTGATACACCCATCGACTCCTCAGTCGCTCAAAGTCTGGAGAAGAGGTTGTATGGCATGTTAATGTCGAACCTCGCTCATGTAGCCCCACACAAGGAGCACGCCCAGGTCACCTTGGTCTCCGATGGTCTTAGTGATGCTGTTGCTGCTCCTTTGACCTCAATATCTTCTACTACACCTGTCGAGAACGATGCAGCTGTTGCGAGTGCCGAGGGCTCTAAAGACCTTGAGGATTCTCAAGAAGTAGCTCAAAAGTCAGAAGACAACCAGCTTCCGAAAGTTGTTTTGAAGAGCTCCTTCGAGTCTCACGAGAGTGATACGAAAACCCAACTTGTCACCTTTGGAAATCTCCATGTTATGGAGGCGGAAGGGCAGACAGGATCATCAGAAGACGCTGGCCCAACCTCTACGGTTGTAATCATCTCTGGAACACCTTCATCATTACCGTATCCTGAACGCCTCATCAAGCCGCTTCCTACTCTCTCAAAGGCGAGGGCTCGCGCTGGAATCAACAATTGGCTTCATGCTCCTATGCAAACTACTTATGCCATTACAACCACCGCCAATCCATTCGCTTCTAAGGAGGCTCCTGTAACACCATCCGCCTCTGACGCTGCTAAGGGACGACCTATCAAGCCGCTTCCAAAACGCTCACGAAAGTTTCTTGGAGTGGCAAACCGAAGCAGTTCTCCCACGGTTTCTGATCTGTTATGTTTCTGTTTCTTCACATTTAGAGCTTCATCCGAGGTTTCTCCGGTAGCCGAGACCTTTAGCGAGCGAAACCCTTCAAGGACACATGCACTCCTCCAACAGCCAACTTTTAATAGCACTACCGATGCGACTACTATCGATATTAGCGAGAAGAATACTGGCATGTTTGTATCAAAGTATGCCAGTGAGTCCGCTCTTGATATGGGTGCCACGAGTCATGCCCCCGTCACTTTTGGCGAGTTTACCAATTTCCCTACACCTACACACGAGTCCCTTCTGTCCTTTCAGCAGCAATCTTCTGATAGCGTTGTCAATAAGTATCTTGCAGAATACACAGGGGAGAAGACTGGTATTTCCGTATCAAAGTACGCCAAATATTCTGCCGCTCAGTCGTATGCCATGACCCTAAACATGATATTTGCGCCTAGCAAACCGTCTCTAATCCCTCAATCGCTGTCTTTGACTAGTAGTTATTTTGCAGCCTTATCTCAAGGCCTGGAAAACAGCGCGCTTGCCTCAAACAACGTCTTCACTCTCGCAGTTGCTAAATCTGTAATTCCAGACCGTGGTTTTGGACCAGCGCCCTATCTTGAGAATGTCTTGGGCAAACCTGTCAACCCGGGTGGCGGCACTGAAGCCGACGACGACACTGAAGCGATCAATGAGCATAAAGAGGAGAGCGGTGTCAAAGAAGATGATGGTGGCGATGAGGAGAAGGGTGATGAACATGAGGGTAATGAGGTGGAACAACCAACAGTAATCACTACCCGACCAACAGTTCTCAATACAGAATCTTCAGAGAAAGGTAATGATGAAGTCTGGCAAGATCCTTCGAACGAGCTGTAAACATCCCCTGTCGAGGAACCTTCAACATGTGATGAATCGGAGAACAGTTATACCACTACTCAACTGCTATCCCCCGCAGCACCATCGAGTGCCACAGATGAAGAATTAGTCCAAAGCACCGACGGAACTTTGGACCCGGGCCACAAAGTCACTCTGCCGCTCCTCTGCGGGCATTCCGAGGGAAAGCCATTTGAGGAAAACTCCGAGCCTGCCCAATCCGAAGACTTTGAGAAGCAGCTCCGAGTTGAAGTTCAAAATGATACTGAGGAATCTGCTGTGACCGTAGAAAAATCTGCAGTTATTGATGTCGAATTTTCCGATGGAGACAACAGTCCTGTTGCTAGTCACAGTCTTGCCAGAAACTCCGAGGATATCACCACCAAGGTCAATGATCCTAACCATAATCATAATGGTACAGTTATCGACCCGAGTCTCATGTCAATACTTCTAGATGTTCGGGGCATAATTTCAAAAGTCCAATCTCGGAACAGAACCGCCACTGCAATGATTGAGCGCCTCCAGAACGAGCTCAGAGCAACGACGGAAACAACGGCAAGACTTGAGACAGAAAGCCAGGGCCGTAAAGTCGAAATTGGAACCAATTCTGAAGAGATTGAGCGCCTCAAGGATAATTTCCGAACAACGACGGAGAAGACAACAAGACTTGAGACTGAAGACAAGGGCCTTCGAGACCAGATCGCATCTCTAACACAACAGATGAAGATACTCGAGACTGAAAACAAGAGACTGGATTCCGAGAACTCAACCAACGCTGGAAAGATTGAGAGCCTCGGGGACGAACTCAAAGTAACGAAGTGTAGGCTTGAGACCGAAAACAAGAGACTGAATACCGAGAACGAAACCAACGCTGGAAAGGTTGAGAGCCTCGAGACTATACTTAGTATGACGAAGTATAGACGTAAGACTAAAAACAAGGGCCTGGAAGTCCAGTTGGCAAATCTCATGAAAAAGATGAAAGAGCTTCAGGCAGAAAACAAGACTCTGAGAGTCGTAAAGAACATTCAGACTACTAACATTACCTCACTAAGTAGTTCGGTTGAAAGACTGAAGGCCGACAACCTCGAGTTGAGATCTATTTTGCGGACCGCTAGACGCATTTCGGAATCGAAATCGCAGCGCTTGAGAGCGTCAAATAACAGGCCATTACCAGATTCAAGGAAGTCAGTACTTCCATTGTTGCAGCAATCAACAAGCTATCAGAAGACTGTCAAGATCTTAGAGCTGGGTGTGCTATTATGATCGTGCGAAATTCAGAACAAATTGCTTCCGAGACCACCGATCGAGAGACTGAGAATGCAACCTTGCGAGAGGAGTCTAGCCAGCAGAAAACCGAGCTTGGCAATCTCAACAGCAAGAACGACGCTTTGCAACACCGTATCGGGGAGAATGAATCTGAAATTGAAACTCTCAAACTCGATATTATAACCTTGCGAGACGAACCGTATGTTGGGAAACAACTTGCAAAGGCTCTCTCTCACTTGAGAGCATACTCAAGCCCCCTTCTAAGCCCCCTCCTCCCTTGTCTCTATTTCTTCGCCATGACACACTCTCCTCTCAGCTTTGTCGCTCTGGCTTTTGGTCTCTACACTGCTTACTTGACCGACGGTATTCCCTACTCCGTCGTCCTCATTCCTTACTTCCTCGTGGTCGTTGCCTATATCGCCGCTCAGAGAGCCAGCTTGAAGGTTGCCCTCAAGCAGAAGGTTGAAGCTGCTGGCGATACCCTCAGCTCGGCTACCTCATCATCTGATATAGAAGCACCGGTCTCCTCCACCCACAACTTCTTCCTCGGTCTTGTGGTGCTTGCTTTGGTGCTCATTCCGGCTATCCTGGCATATTTGTACGTCGATAGATTCATGGTCGGTCGCTATTTCATCAACATCGCCTGTACATACGTCGCCAAGGGGTTGACTTACATCGCGACAAAACTCACGGCATATCTGCATCCGTACATTCCCCTCCTTCATACGTATATCACCAAGGGATGGAACCACATCGAGCCAAAACTCACAGCATATCTGCGCCCGTAAATTTCCATCGTTCTCGCGTTGATTACAAAGGGATGGACCTACATCGATCCACTCCTCCCACAATGTGTTCATAGACACATTCACAACACGTTCCCTACGTACATCACCACCGCGCGTACACACATCGTCCTAGGAATGAACTTCATCGGGCCCTACCTCCACAGAAACGTACGTCCATCCTTGTACATCATCCGCAATATCATCGATCCCATCAAGGTATTCCCCGCATATGGCTGTCCCAACGTCTTCGGGTTATTCGATTTCCCCCGCTGTATCGCCACGGATGTCCCTCCACCGCCGGAGTATCTCGTCTCAATTACAACTACCGTAGTCTCGCAACTTCAGGGAATCTAGGCGCCAGTTTGTTTCGAAAAGTCGAGTATCGCGGCGGATATCATTTACAACGTCGTCTCTAAGGCTAAATGCGTGGTGGTCAGATGCGGTGTGGATCCTTTGTGCTGGTTGAAGCGATGGTTCTCGTGATGGTGAACCGTTGTGGAATTTGCGAATCATAATTGAAACACAGAAATAGACCAATCCCTCTTCTCGGCTTTCGCGGACTAAGCTGAGAGTTTTCTCTGGAACCCATGGTTTGGTTTATGGGCGGTTGGTCTATGTTATGATTTGGAATAGATGGACAGTTGGTGGTGGTAGAAATACAGAAATAACAAAAAAACAAAACAAAAAGAGCAGAAAAAGCATAAAAAAAAAAGAAAAAGGAAAGGAGAAAGAAAAGGAATAAATAGATCAACCCCTCTCAATTTCCGCAAATAAGGCTGTGAGTTTTCTCTTGAAGACTCGATCTGGTTTGATAGGTTGATCTGTATCAATAAAACGAAAGGGAAGTTAACTTACTAGTGTTGAGAAAGACGAGCTTTCTTTTTCCATTGTCATTATGATTATTATATCTGAGATGAGAGGGTATTAGTACCAGCGCAACCAAAGGATTTGGTGGAAGTGATAGGTATGAAAATGTTTGGGATCTGGTTACTTGTACTGGCGATGGGGTGGACTTGATGTATTTTCTTTTTTTCATGATAAGTAGCCTTGGCAAGGGCTTTTGTGTACGGAATGGGATGGGATGGGATGGGATGTGATGGGAAGGGGTTTATTTCGCTGTGTTTCGCTGTATTTTGAGGTTGTCCAAACAAAATAAAAGGAGAGACCGGATGGAGTAGTAATGAAGACACTTGTAAAAAACCTCCCTAGATTCCAATAGTAAATTCATATCTTGTGACTTACAAATTGACAAAGTTTATTCCTTCTCCTTCTCCGACTACCCTACCGAACAAACGTCTTCTAAAGCCTTTCCTCCTATAACTTACTAAAACCTAATATATTCCCCTCTTTCTTTTTTCTTTAAATGTCCCCTTTAATATAGCCTCGATACTATTTAACTTCTATTTCTACCTATCTAATGTCAGGGTATCACTAGGAGCGTACAAAAGACTGTTCCAGAATATGGTTGAGATTGATCGCGAGTCAGCTAAGAAGTCCTAGAGCTAGCTATTACTTATACACAATAAGAGGCCACGCTATTCCCTATTAGGCAGCTCCATACTATCTCCGATTAGGCAACTCCAACCTACTATTGCATTTACTAAGCGAAGTACCAAAACACTATACTGAGCCACATTCACGCCTTCACATATGGTCCCCCCTCACCTACTAAATATACTATAAATCAGCGTCCTAAGGCTAAATACGATCCTAAAGAGCCTGCGTAAGTTTAGTACGAGTAGGCTTGATTTTGCGAGGAAAGTGCTACTCGAACTTAGTAATAGACGAAGTAGTAGAAGAAACAACGTTGTACAAAGGCTCCCAAGTATTAGAGTTAGGATCGTAACCTCTCTATCGAACCAAATACTAAAACTCTCCCTAGACTCTCCGAGAATCTAAAATCTTATTAACAGCGTACAAAACTTTACTATTAACGTTAATAGTAATAGGTAGAGCTGGCGGATTAACTTGTCCTAGAAGTAGAATACCCGCGGCGGGCCGTAATAAATTAATATAAAAGACTAGGTAGATTTCTTCTAGCTCAAAGGGTAACTCTAGCTTATACGAGTACGAATTAACCACTTGAAGTACTCGAAAGGGGCCTATAAACTTAGAGTCGAACTTTAGAATAGGGCGCGTAGAAGTGAGGTTCTTAGTGCTTAATAATACTATATTACTTACTTGGTACGCTGGCGTAGGAGCTCGATTCTTATTTGTAAACTACTCTATTTTATCCCTAGCCGTAAGTAAATTAGTACGTAAATAGCTAAGGATATCCTCTATCTTATAAATAAAACTTGATCCTTCTCTAGTACTAAGCTTAACTAACCGAGACGCTCTAGCCGGTACCGAAATAGGTAGTCCGAAGCTTAATACGAGGATAATAACTATAATTAGCGAAGAATAGCGACATACTAGTAGAACTATAAACTACGTTCCGTATAGAGAACTTAGCTATAGGTAAAAGTTCTACCTAATTATCTTGTGTAAAGTCGACGTATTAGTAAAGAAACTAACTAAGAGCCTTATTAAATATCTTAGTCTATCTATCTATCTTAGGGCAATAAGCGGTAGAGAGCTGAATATTAACTTAAAGTTTCTTATAAACGGCCTTCTAAAACGTAGCTACAAATAGTAAACTATAATTAGAAATAATAGAATCTAGTAAACCGTAAAGCTTCTATATATATAAAAACAACCGAGCTAAATATTTAGCTATTATAGTATTATAATAGGGAAATAAGTAACGATCCTTAGTTAACCTATCATCAACTACTATAATAGAATTAGTACTATCTACCTCCTTAAGTAAACTAACAAAATCTATAGAAAGATCCTTCTAGCGTTAAATTAGTACTAGCAAAGGCTTTAAAGTACCCTAATACTTAAGCTAGAAGAGCTTATTCTAAGCACAATTCTTATAAGCTTTATAAAACTACTTAATATCCGAGGAGACGTAAGGCTACTAATAGAACTAAGAGACTAATTCGAGTAGCCTATTCCTCCTAGGATAACTACTCTTAATAGAATCGTAAGCCCGCTAAAGGATCTATACCCGAAGTTCTATATTAGGTATATAAAGATAGTCTCGAAAATAGAGCCTACTATCCTTAATTATATACTTAGACAAGGAAACTTCTTTCGAGTATAGCGTATAGTTATATTAACTAAGCTCTACTTTAATCCGTCTTTAGAATAGGTCTAATTCGACTCTAGAATTGTCTGTCCTATATCCCTCTTCGAAGAGTCTTATTACCTTATAACTATTAGTTTCCTTATTATCTAACTCGGCCAGAGACAAAAGGAGAAGATTCTAAGGCTTTAAAAGCAATTACTTCTAATACTATATCTAGGGATCCGTATTATCCTTAGGCAAGTCCTAGGAAAGTTGAGTAAGAGCGTCCGGCTTCTAGTGACTTGTCCCTTTATAAGGGCTAATAACAAAGTTAAATTTAGAAAGAAACTTACCCTAACGGACCTAGCGCCGAGATAAGTCTCTTATTATTATAAAGTACTTTAAATTAGAGTAATCTATAACTATTGTAATAGGGTAAGCTATACTATATATGTGACAGACGTGCTTCAGGTAGAACTCAGAACAATTAACACTCTATTCTTAGGACAAAAGACGAGGAAAGAAGGAGAGCTCGAGAGAGCTGGGAACTAAATACAGGTCGTGCGCGCTAGCGCCTCGCTAAGCGAGCATGTGATATCCAGCCCTCGTGACCATAACCGTCACAATATAACTTAGACTTCTAACTCTCGAAAGCTCGAATAATAGCTAATAACACCTTATTATAAATCTCGTAATTATACTCCGCTAACTTAAAGGTCTTAGATATAAACGCTATAAAATAGAGAACTCTATTATACTACTATAACAAAAGTACTGTAGTAACGGAATCCAAAGTATTATACATATGTGACGGTTATGGGTACGAGGGCTGGATGTCACATGCTCGCTTAGCGAGGCGCTAGCGCGCACGACCTGTGTTTAGTTCCCAGCTCTCTCGAGCTCTCCTTCTTTCCTCGTCTTTTGTCCTAAGAATAGAGTGTTAATTGTTCTGAGTTCTACCTGAAGCACGTCTGTCACAACTTAAGGATAATCTCCTTCTTAGGATTAAAATAAACTAGAATAAATATAAAAACAAAAGCGTCCTTTAAAGTCTAGAATACTTTATTATAAGCGTTACTCTAGTCCTACTATACACCCTATACAGAAATAAGATTAAGCGGCTTAACTATCTTACTAAACCCCTTAATAAAGCGCCGATAAAGATTCGCAAAGCTAATAAAATGTAACGAATACTCAAACTGGCTAACTAAACTTGGCTGGGTGTTCGCTGGTTGGTATGCTATGATAAGAAGAAGACTATCGGGTTGTTCACTTGGAAGTGAACTCGTTACTTGTATCAAAGATGTCAAACTAATATGATAAGATTGATAACTAAGTTGAGCACGAAGCTCCTATCTAAAGGCAGAAGTGCCAGTCTTATATAGAACCTTCGTTCTCGTGGAGCCTACGGGGAGCCCAAGATCCTCAAGCTCCAACGCAAGCTCCTGCAAGCTCCAACGATCATGTGACCCTGTCACGTGATACTAACCGAATGAAATCCCTGGATCGCTTAGCTAGCCCAAGCGTCCCTATTTGCTATAAGAGTGCTGATAGTGCTTGAGCTTTCAGGACGCCGCCTGGTCTTCTCTTATCACGTAAACACGTGATTCGTGACATAAAAGCTTATAGGTCCTTAAGGTAGGCTAGGATTGTGACGACACGTACGCAAAGCCCACGGTGTAGGTTGTGGAATCGTAGAACTGTCAATTAAACAAAGATTCTAAGCTGAGGAGAAGAGGAGAGCTCGAGAGAGCTTCGATCTAAATACTTGGTGTGGGTCGCTAAGCGAGACCACGTGATCCGAATGGTGGTGACGGTTAGAACCGTCACAAGGATAACCTAATTAACAATAGTAGAGACCTTCTCGGGGTCTATCTAAACACTATCTATAGTAATAATTATACTAAGAAATATAACGCTAGTAACCTTAAACTTATACTTCTTAATATTATACTATAAACCGGCGTCCTAAAGAGCCTAAAGGACCTTCTTCATATAAGAGTAGTAAGAGAGCAAATCGTCCGAGAATATTAGAATATTATCTAAATAAGTAGTACAAAAGATATTAAGAAAAGGACGCAAAACCTTATTAATCCGAGCCTGAAAAACCACTAGTGTATTAGTGTCACGAATCACGTTCTCACGTGATACTTGTCATAATAAAGAGGCGCAACCCTCGACAGGCACATCCAGGTTTCTTATAGCAAATAGGGATGCTTAGACTAGCTAAGCGATCCAAGGATTTCTCGTGTATGTAGTCACGTGATCAATTGCATCGCCTGTATCGACAGTCGATGTTAGCGATAGGAGGTCGACTACATCGACAGGTGATGTAGGCGATGTAGAGAGAACGAAGG
>CAJVRM010000160.1:0-96657 GCA_911693285.1 Hymenoscyphus albidus | reverse complement strand
GTTTGACATCTTTGATACAAGCAACGAGTTCACTTCCAAGTGAACAACCCGATAGTCTTCTTCTTATCATAGCATACCAATCAGCGAACACCCAGCCAAGTTTAGCTAGTCAGTTTGAGTATTCGTTACAGGTGTTTATATAAAGAGTGTAAGGTTTAGGCAGACATGAAGCATTTAGGCAGCAGAACTATAAGTGGATCAAATAAGGAAGTGGAGCAAAAGAGAAAGTAGACCCAGCACAACATATATTAATATATTAGTATTTACCTTCTAGGACCTAGATAGATAATAGTTCTAGGGCTAAATACTATTATAAAATCGCGATATTATCGTAAGAGTTTTATTAGGGTTTAATTAAATAATATCTAAAGCCTTAGATTATAACTTATATATATTAGGTAGCTACCTTACTATAATCTACGGTTGTACTCGCATATACGTTTATACTCTACTAGCTATAGATATTATAATAGTATAGCGAGAATACTAAAATATAGCCTAGCTACTTAGAATATTTATACTTAATTAACATATATTTTAAATCTTATTCTAGCGCGATATAGGCGCCAGAGTAGTACTTGTAGTTTTAGTATTCCTAGCTCGTACACTTAGTACCTTAGTACTCCCTCTACTACTAGCCTAGTTATAATCGTACTACGTAGGTATCTGTCACGAATCACGTGTTCACGTGATAAGAGAAGACCAGGCGGCGTCCTGAAAGCTCAAGCACTATCAGCACTCTTATAGCAAATAGGGACGCTTGGGCTAGCTAAGCGATCCAGGGATTTCATTCGGTTAGTATCACGTGACAGGGTCACATGATCGTTGGAGCTTGCAGGAGCTTGCGTTGGAGCTTGAGGATCTTGGGCTCCCCGTAGGCTCCACGAGAACGAAGGTTCTATATAAGACTGGCACTTCTGCCTTTAGATAGGAGCTTCGTGCTCAACTTAGTTATCAATCTTATCATATCAGTTTGACATCTTTGATACAAGTAACGAGTTCACTTCCAAGTGAACAACCCGATAGTCTTCTTCTTATCATAGCATACCAACCAGCGAACACCCAGCCAAGTTTAGTTAGCCAGTTTGAGTATTCGTTACATAGTTTTAGTATTCCTACCCCTATATACTAACTAAGCTAAGCGAGTCTAGAATATCTTTATTATACTTTTTTATCGAATTTATATTAGCTATATTAATAATAATGTAACGAATATTCAAACTGGCTAACTAAACTTGGCTGGGTGTTCGCTGGTTGGTATGCTATGATAAGAAGAAGACTATCGGGTTGTTCACTTGGAAGTGAACTCGTTACTTGTATCAAAGATGTCAAACTAATATGATAAGATTGATAACTAAGTTGAGCACGAAGCTCCTATCTAATGGCAGACGTGCCAGTCTTATATAGAACCTTCGTTCTCAGTGGTCGTCATGGTCGACCTGGTCGACCATGTCGCTCGTCACGTGATCCCTAGTCCAAGGAAATCCTTGGATCGCTTAGCTAACCTAAACGATCCCCATTTGCTATAAGTCTACGGATGTGCTTGACCTGTCAGGGCGCCGCCTGGTCTTCACTCTCCACGTGTTAACACGTGATTCGTGACAAATAAGGGGTTTCTAGCTAATTAGTGTCACGGATGCCAACGAAGGATAAAGTATATACAGCTTTTGAATCAATTGCTAGAACTAAAACCGTAGGTACGAAGAAATCAAACTAAAGAGAGAAGAGAATCTGAAAGGAGCGAAGTTATTTAAGTTGTTCCAATGCCAAGTCTCGTCACGTGCTTGGCCAAGCGAATGAAATCCTGTCAAATGAAATCCAGCTCCGTCACAATTAGAAGCTATATACGGATTATAAAACTACCTAAATCCTTAACTCAAAAATATCTCGTAAGACTAGCTTAGTAAGCACCCCCCTTCCCCTCCCCCTACGTACTAAAAACTTTAGCTTCGCTAACGAATAATTAGGTTTATAGTAATTAACTAAGATACCTCTTACTGTCACGAATCACGTGCACACGTGATAAGTGAAGACCAGGCGGCGTCCTGACAGGTCAAGCACATCTATAGACTTATAGCAAATAAGGGATCGTTTGGGCTAGCTAAGCGATCCAGGGATTTCCTTGGGTTGGAATCACGTGACCAGCGACATGGCCGACACGTCGACCGTGTCGACCATGGGCGACTGTTCGACCATGGCGACCATGGGAACGAGGGTTCTATATAAGACTGGCACGTCTGCCATTAGATAGGAGCTTCGTGCTCAACTTAGTTATCAATCTTATCATATTAGTTTTGACATCTTTGATACAAGTAACGAGTTCACTTCCAAGTGAACAACCCGATAGTCTTCTTCTTATCATAGCATACCAACCAGCGAACACCCAGCCAAGTTTAGTTAGCCAGTTTGAGTATTCGTTACACTTACCATATTATAAATACCTAAGATACCCCTTAATTAATTCGAGTTAGTCTATAATACCCCTTAATCTAAACTAGAGGTATTTCGGTCGTAAATGACTATAAAACAAGTGCATTTCAGCTAGTGTAAATTCATATTCTTACGTAAGGATATTATACGGGATCTAGGTGAATTATATATTATTATTATATACTATACGTCTTGTTGTTTTAAAGTGTTCCCTAGACTTATTATAATAATACTACAACTAATACACTCCCTTATAAGTAGGTCTAAAAGTAAGCCCGCTGCAAGGCATATACGACGAGGCTACAAAAGCCACAAAAGCCTAAAAGACCACACCGTATGCTTAGTAAACAGAAATCACAAGACAAGGAAATTATTAAGAGAAAGTCGGCGTCAGAAGAGCCTCTGCGAATTGGTTAGGAGTGGAGCTCTATACCTAAGGCAAAAGAGGCTATTTACAATTAGCTTCTTAATCGTAGTAATCCCTAAAAGGTTACTTCGGACCTCGAGGGTGTTACTTAGGAGGATATTTCTTAAAAATAACGAATTAAGACTAATCTATTAACTAAGATACCCTTGGATATATTATTAATACTTAAAATACTCTTGTTTTATAGCTATTTATAACCGAAACACCCCTGACTTCAACTATATAAGATAAGGGATATCTTAGACTAACTCGAATTAATTAAGGGGTATATTAGGTATTTGTAATATATAAAGGGGTATCTTAGTTAATTACTGTTAAGTTTATTCTATACCTTAACTTTCTCACACCAGTTCTAAGCTTAACCCTATTCTACCCTATTCTACCGTATTCTAACCATACCCTATTCTAACCCTACCCTATTCTATACCCGATTGAGTAACTTCCCTCCATCCCTTACCTCCAAATCCTCAAAGTCAAGTAAGTAAATCTTACGTTAACATTCTATACCTAACCCTAACCTCCGTACATACCTCATCGATGTCAATTTCAATTTCAATTTCGCTAGTAATATACTGTATTCCATGTATACCACTCTACACTCTATGACATCTAAATCTAAATTCCAAATTATATAGTAAGATAGATACCTATAATACAAGTACAAGTACAAGTGCGCCCCTTCCTTTCCAAAGGGACCTTTCATAAACTTTCTGCTTTCAAGGGTTCACCTTAAAAGATCAAAACCCATCCATCCATCCTCTTATCTATATAGATACAGTATTCATTACCTAGACAGGCCTTCATACCTCTCATACACATCAATAATCACATTCACACTCTATTCATACACTACTCTTGATTCTCTTTATTCTCTGTATTCTCACTCTGCTCTGCTCTGTTCTGCTCTTCTCTGTCCACTATGTACAGTGTACTATATCATATCTGTAATCATGTTCCACGTACGTCCACCCATCACCCATCACCCATCACCCATCACCTAATTGATAATCCCATGGCCGTATCACCTACTCCCTATCCCATCCCATCACCTAAACCCTAGTCCCCTTGAGCCCATAACAAACATCATCAGCCCATATCCATCCTCAACCCGCCTCCACACCCCAAGTCCCCTCATCAAATAACAAAGCTGCATCGATGCGTGCTTCCATCCATCTATCCATCCATAAACAAATAAAGAAAAACGAATCCCCTCCCCACATAAGAAAAAAAGTGAAAACAATGACGCGCTTTTCCCAGACCCGAACCCGCGAACCCAGAAGAAGAAAACGCCGAAAGAAGCCATCAGATCATCAAGGTGCTAAAAGGCAAAAACGAACGAAGAACACCCAAGGATAAGTTACGAGCAGAAGCACACACAAAATCCCATCATCCACCCCATCCATCTATCCATCCGCTCTTCAATGTACGCCACCCTTTCGACTTTCGAGTTCTAAAATCCCCCAGTTCCACCAAAGAAGAACCCATCAAACAGATCGACTCCCCCATTTCCCCCCTCACTAAAATCATGATCTGCACCCTCCCAACCAAGTCCCAATCCCAAATCTCCATTCCAACCCCCATCAACCACACCACCACCCGCAGCCCCCATTTCCGACCAGCCATTATTGCCATTACCCACGGTCGCCGCACCATCATTCAGAAAATCCATACCAGGTGCATTAGCAAACGAGAAATCCATTACTTGTTGAGGAGGATATGGATTTGGAGCGGTTGTAGTCAGGGGAGGGAAGGAATTCGGTGGAAAGGCAGAAGTAGGTGGAGCGCTTGGTGAGGGAAGGAGACTGGGATCAATGACTGAAGCATCAACATTGGAGATCGTAGGTGAGACCACGTACTCGGGCGGCGAGGAATGGACTGCGCCAGCACTCTGTCCTGACCCCCTAAACGAACCGCCCATCTCAAACTCCGTTTCGATACTAGGATACGTAGGCGTTGTAGGACCAAGAAGATCATTGAGACCCATATCGAATTGCGATTTCGGTCGAGGGCGAGATGGTCGACGGTTGTTATTAAATTCGGTAGAGTCTTGACGGTTGTGATTGGAGGATCGATGGTTAGAAGAATAGCGACCGGAATTAATGCCTCCCACGGAAGAACTGAACCCTGTGGTTGACATGCACATGTTTACTGTAGCTTTTGACATCCGGTCAAATGCATCACGGCATGCTTCCGCGGGAGGGCATTTTTCGATCAGATCACCCAGGACGGAAGTTGCGGCTAGAATGGTGAAATCGACTTCATCCAATGTCTACCAATGTTAGCTATGTTTCAAGATCATGCCAGTGATGACTTACCAATCGGCTTCTCACAATCGGAGAATGCCAAATTGCATAGAGAAATGATATACCAGCCATGAACAAGTGATGCGTCGCCAAGAAGGTGTAATTGACGAGATGTACACGATGCAACTTTCGATACAACCTCAAGACTCTCTGACCAGCCTCCGCAACCTTGACAAACACCCGCTCCTCATCCTCCCGCAATTCAACATTATGAATATTAGGACTATCGACCTCGTTACTGGTATTGAATTCACCTTCGAATATTTGAGGTACACTCAAGCTTTGTCGGTAAAGCATGATGACGCATTGCCAGTAGTTTAATTCTAAAAATTCAATTGAAAACGCAACCCCAGTCTCCTGTTTGGTTGGTGCGGATTCTTTCCATTCCCAGAGTCGCTTATCGATATCGATACGCCATGATCTGAAAGTACCGAACTTTGCCAGAAATGGTGAAGGTAATGCGGTGTGCATGTATGGATTTCGTTGATTTGCGCCGCCCGCTCGAGCCTGTTGTGCTTGCTGATGTTGTAAGACCTGCAAAATCTCCGATTGCAGTAATCTTAATCGAAAGTAATGGTAAGCGGCATGTTTGTAAGAAGGTTCATTCTCTACTCCAAGTGGTTGCTGGAATCCGGCTGGCGTAATGTATTTATCATCTAATAAGGAAGGAAATTCTGTTGTAATGACTTGATCTGATATACCAAATGGTCGTCCCACGCAGGTTGATACCAGTCGATCGAATGAGTAGGCGCACCACCATAGGCGGCGACGAAAGTCTCGAATCCACTCCCGCCGCCCCTTTTCTCGAAAAATAGTTCGTAGTTTTTGTTGTCGAGCGAGATCGGTTTCAGGGACATCTTGCAATGGATCTTCCAGGCCAACATCAACACCGTTACCATCCTCATGATGAAGGCCAAGATCTACAGCCAAGCGAACCGCAACTCCAATGATATACCACAAACCAGGAGCCACTGGTCTCAAAAGAGCAAAGCCTGCTAAGAGTAAGACATATTGCAACTCGTCAAGTCCACTACCAAAACCCTCCGGTCTATCCAGACAAGGTTCCAGATGAATAATGGCCGAGGCGTGGTATTCTTCAGGTTGATATTGTTGGCCGATGGTTGGGTCTTTCCCCTCGTCCGTTCCATCTTTCTGCTCGCGATCAGACGAATCTCCAAGGAAGATGCCCGCGCCAATCGCAAAGACGATATTCAGCATGAATAATTCCCTCGCCGTCCGAACTCTCGCATCTCCTTCTGCATACGCTAGCTCAAACATTTTCATGAATTCACCACGATGTAAAATTGGGATTTGAGGATTTGCATGTTCGAAGTAGAAATTCACGAGCCGACCTCCCAGTTCTTTCGATGGCAACGGTGCTTGTTTCATCATAGGTTTCGTGTGGAGCCCGAAAAATGACTCTCTCATCGAAGTTCCTCCAGTTCCAGGTCCAGCGGCCTTGCTTGAAATGGGAGGTCTGGAAGGTCTCACACCACTCTTATCACTCGTGGATCCAGATACCGAAGATTTCACAGCAGCAAAAACCACGCGCGCAAATGATATGCCCGTTGCAGAGCCCAAATGACGTGAGTCCGAAGCACCTTGCATTGACACATTTCCTAAATGGGACATGGGGTTATTCTTGTGGGAGCTTGAAGCTATCTCGCTTCCTATGTAGGACTGTCTTCCATCATCGCTTGGGGTCTGAATGAGGTTTGGATCTGCGCCTGGTCGAGACGCATGCTCGAGAACATCTGCTGGCGCAAATGGTATGCCATTGTCTTCTAGGACTTTTTCCAAATGGGCCACTCGGGATTCGAGATAAAAGACGTAACTGTTGCGATTACAGGTTAACAAAACATGACTTCGGCCCTACCGCATAGCGAGTGTCGGTAACTTGATCCTTCCTAATCAGCAAAAAGATTATGCGAAACTCACCTCCTTGGTATTTCTCTCTTGGTAATTGGATCATAGCCCACGCATTTCACATTCGCCTTTTCACAGCTTGCACAACTCGGCAATCGCTGGTCACACCGATTCTTCCTCAATCTACAACGATTGCAAGCACTCACATTGCGAAAGCTACTCGATTGTCCTGCCTTACTCCCCGTCTTCTCCGGCAATGGCTGACTAGGTAAATCACCCTCCTCCGTAGTGCGCGGACTCTCGGCCACCGGTACCGATTGATCGGGCGATGAGACTCGGGCTCGTTTGGCAGGAGGACCAGCACCGCTATTGGAAGTCCGAGGAGAGGGGCGCGAATTGGAAGTCATGCTCCCCTCTGTATGCTATCCTACCTGTCTGCGCCCCGTCGTCGTCCAGCTTGTTTGATGAGGCGTTCGTCTGGAGATCGGTCCAGGTATGGAATTTTCCGTGCCCTCCACTCTTCGAGGAAATCGGCGACGGCGTTTGAGGTAGCGTAGGGTCAGGTAGGGTGAATCGCAGGTACGGAGGAGTACGGAGTATCGCGCCTCGGTTTACCCCGGATTTTGTTTTCGATTGCGGCTCTCGCGGGGCTCACGGCTCCTCTCTTGCGCGGTCGCTCTCTCGCGGTCAACGAATTGGCGCTTGAGGTGGAAAGTCTTGCTTCATTGGGCCGTACGCCTGCTCGGTGCGCCGCCTTTGGCACGACGTAGGCGTTTGGATTGTGCGCAGAAGTGCGGCGGTGGGTACAGGCACCGCAAATGGGTATCGTGGTACAAGGTGCGTAAGCTTCGTGAAGCCGCGATGGGATGTGGGCGGATGTGCGCTTCGAGCGTGGTAAGAAAGTTGACGCTGTCAGCCAGTGCTGCTGCCTTGCTAAGTAACCAGGTATGATATGGATGTATGGATATGATGCGGTTGGGCTATCAACTTCCAGGATTGTGGTGGACCCGCGTCGGGGTTGGGTTGGGTTGGTTTGAGGTCAAGTTGGGCTGAGATGTGCGATGGGGATGGAGATGTGCAATGCGACGCTGGGGCTGGCTAGCTGGGGGTCTGAGTTGGATGCAGATGGATGTACGAAGTAGGTGATGAAGACAAGCGGGGTCCAGACTGGATATCAATTCAAGGCAACGCGAGAGTTCGGAGAGAGAAGGAGCACTCGAGATAGTTTGGATCAGAAAAAGAAGTCGCGGGGGGCGCAGTCCATTGGGTGTAGATTGTAGCTTGTAGGCAAGACTCAAGATAGCTCCAGAATTGGACTGCCCGGTCATTGGCGGCGATAGTGAGTGGGAGTGGGAGTGGGAGTGGGAGTGGGAGGAGAAATTTGGATATGAAGCCTCACGATATCCCGATTAGAAAGCGGAATTCCTGACAAACACCAACCTACGTACCTTGGTATGACATCGTGGGCTGGATTCCAGCAGTACCTACTGCCTTCACCATCTACATCTCTCCGACATCGCTGAGTGTCCTGGATTCATTCACTGATCACTCCTCATTCATCACTCATCACTCACTGCAGCACCATCACTCACTGCAGCACCATCCCTCACTGCAGCACCATCCCTCACTGCGGCTACTCGACTTTGCACAACCTCAGCTCTTCGCTACTCCCTCCATCCAATTGCCTACACATGTGTAGTGTACGCTATACGAGTAGACAAGGAAGCTCCAGCAGCCAAAATCCCATCCCGAGAAGAGCTTGGGCCAATCACGGTCAGAGAGGTACGAAGGTTCCAAAGCATTGGCCCGGCCAAGCGCGGGCCGGGCGATTATGTGTAGGGATCAAGTAAAGTAAGGATGAGCCGCCGTGGAATCTGACGAAGTATGTCGAAATCTTCATCCAGGCACAGACTCCCTACCAAGATATGAGATTCGGTAGGAGAAGTCACAAATGGCTAACGAGCATCGCACATCTCACCCTTTTCATCAATATTGAATCGTGGCTGAAAAAAGTAAAGAGAAAAGTGATTTGTACGCCCTCGGCAAGGACGGATAGCTTGCATATGCTTCAAGCAGTGAGATCCTGCACAGATCTGACTGCTTCTTCCGATCAGGGAAAATAACGATGTTGTTGTACGAAGTACGCCCATCTCACCATCTGCAAGCAGTGAGATGGGCGGAAGAAACGTTGAAGATCTTATACTACTTGTGTCGAAGTGTCTCATTTGTTAGTATTGACGTAGAGAGAGGGGAAGATCCCTCCTCTGGTTCCAAGACTTATTGTTACCGCTAATAGAGGGGTTACGAGGAACTGATTTTATTCTTCGTACCTAGGTAGCCAAGCAGAAAACCCAACTTATCATGCACTCACTGGATATAACATCTACTATCACCGACCAAGTACTATACGCACAACAGGTACCTTTCTTATACACTACACCTCCTCATCCCCAAGCCAAACTGCCAAAACGTTCAAGCAGCAACAAAGTACCCTGGTACTCGAAAGCCACAAGCATAAGTTAAGCTTACAGTACACACCGAGTATCTTACGGTACCCAACTCCATCCACTCCACGAGCAGAAAACCCAAAAGTAACAAGATCGCACGCCCTGCCAAGAATTAACCAGCAAACATTCTAGAAGCAGTAAGCTTAAGTAGTAAGATATTCAACGGGTGTACCTACCTCCCTACCTACAAGGCTATACTATATCCTATCCCATCCTACCGTAAGCTTAATTCCCCACTTCACTTCCGTCACCGATATTCATCGTTTCATCCCAACAATACAAATCACTGACACCCATAGTAACACCCGATACGACATACTATAATACTTTCCTCCCTCGGGACAAAGACCCCTTCCGCTTCCGGTAATTATTCTACTCACTTACTACCCTTTTCCCTTTCCTTTCCCTTCCCTTTCCATTTCTTCCTTCCTTCCCCTCCCTTCGCTTATGTTACTTAAGTTAGCTAGGTAGATAGATAGAAGTTAAATCTACATCTTACATAATATACGACAGATCAAGTATACGAAGAAGTATAATATCCCTTACTCCAAAGCTTATAATTTATTTCATTTTACCTTAACTTATTATATTTATAAAACACGGGTTATAAAGATGATTACTTATTTACTCCCCTTACTTCCCTCCCCTTTCTTTAAGGAATAAAATGAGTAAATTAAATAAAACCCTCTTCTTTATCCCTAAGTATAATACCCAAGTAATAAAATATTTCTCTACTACAATACCTACCTATCCCTTCACTCCCTCCCCTTCTTCATTTAAAAATAAAATATCTGTTGGTACGACCTGGTTGTCGTAAAGGGTGATACACAAACATAATCTCTCTTTGTATTCATTCGTGTATGAAGAGTAAAGGTAAAGAGAGGTGATACCCTAAAAGCTTAAGTATATGAGTGGCAAGCCACTCACATGACCTAAAGCATATAGATCCACCAGGCTCTCGTACAAGGTGCTATTCACCAGAATTATATACCGACAATATCCTACCTACCTTTTAATACAGTACTACACTCTCCAAGAAATCTCAAAAACAAAACAAAAAAAGAAGGTAAAAGAAGAATAAAATATAAAATATAAAATATAAAATATAAAATATAAAATATAAAATATAAAATATAAAATATAAAATATAAAATATAAAATATAAAATATAAAATATAAAATATAAAATATAAAATATAAAATATAAAATATAAATATAAAACATAAATATAATCTACTACCCTACCTCCTTCCCTTCCTTTCCTCTACCTATCCTATTTACCTATCTACCTAGCTACCCCCTCTCATCCCATCCCCTAAACAACTCGAAAAAATAAAATAAAATCAAAAAAAGAAAATAAAATACATGAGATAAGGTATACGAAATTAAAAAACAAAGTAATAGAAGCTAGGATAAAAGCCGGGGTAAATGATATGCTCTACCTACCTATCTCCAGCCTTCCCCTCCCAAAGACTATCTTGGCTATTTCGATTTCCCATATTCCATTCCCAACTCCTATACCCCCCCTAACAAACCACCAAGAGAAGACCATGAAACCAAAAAAAAGAACCATATGAAGAGAGAAGAAAGAATACTACATTTCCGTTCCTATTCCTATCCTATACCTATCCTATTCCTATTCCTTCCATGCCATGCCCTTCCTTCCATCCTTTCCCGTTCCAATCGCCTAAAAGCAGGAACATCCCAGGCCTACCCCATCCATATGTGAGGCAAAGCACAAACTCCCCCATCCCCTCCGGGTACTATAAGACAATATACATAATCCCAATGATTTGAACCATATCCCTTTCCTTCTTTATAAAAACTCCCGAAAAACAAAACCAAAGATTTTTTGTGCTGAAACCAAACCAAACCAATGAAAACAGAAACAAATATTAAAAAGGAATATATGGTTGAAAAAAACTCCCTTGCCGAAGAAGAAAAACATCTCCTTCTCTCGGAAAGTTGGAAAACCCCTGCTCATGTAAAGACGCCGGCGAAAGAAAAGAGGGATATCTAAAATACGATGATAACAAAAGTAAAGAACAAAAGTATGCCGAGAAATTTATACAAGTATTCCTCCCGAGGAAACCAATGAGAATAGAAAAAGAGAACCCAAGAACGCTAACGGAGATTCGAAATCGATGAAGGGGGTCCAAGGAAATTCGTGAATCGTATGCAAGGCATGATTATATCGAGTCATCTCGGGGTTTCGCCGCGGCAATCGCTGAATCAAGGGCGTTATGATCCAAGATCTGTTCCTCGAATCCCAACTCCGGTTCGGGTTCACTCTTCTCGTCTGGGTCCATTCGTCCTCCCTTGTCGCTCATACTCAAGCTCAAAACTGCTCCAAATATACAGATGATGGCGCTACACCACCATGCAAGTCCTGAGTAACCTGAGCTAAGACCGGCGGAAAAGAGGAAGCCAGAGGCTGTGGGCCCGAATGCTCGGCAGAGACTCGCAGTCGAGGCAGCCACTCCATTGATCGTACCGAGGAGCAGGAGAGATGGTGCTGAATTGGTGAGAAGAATGGCGTTGCTAGGGTAAGCGAGGGTTGAGAATGTGCACTTCCAGATGACCACGACATAAACACCAGCCATTTGAAGTTGCTCTGGGAGGAGGACGAGATAGGGTGTTGCAATGTAGAGTAGCGGATATGAGATGGCAATCATCCTGAACAATCCCAACGCACCGATTTTGCGGACAATCATGGGGAAGAGGAAAACATTCACCATCATAGAATATGCACCTTGAACAGCCAAAACAACCCCAATCTCGGGTTCCGTGAGTCCATAACCACCAACGAATTTAAATGGCAAAGACCATGGCATGGAGCTTCCTTGTTCCTTGGGTGTGCTGAGAAAGGTGGGGAGCATAGAATCGAAGGTGATCGTATGGCTGATGCCAAGTCAGTCAAACCGCAGTAAGAGAAAGAGGTGCATAACTTACTAAGCTAAGATTCCATAACCGATAATGTTCAAAACAACTTGTCGTGTGAATGCTTTCGATACCGCTGGCTTGGGTTTGTAAATAGTCGTAGTGTCATTAAGATCCAATTCCTCATTTGGCTCAGGCGATGGAGTGGATGGTAGGAGAGGTGATCCTTCGTTTGTTCTGTATCCTGGAGGCTGTTCGTCTTCGTGCAAGAGGGCCACGGCCTCTTGGAAATCCATGACCTTTTCGCGGCTTGAAATTCGAGATCCTCCACCTGTAACTTTTCGGATAATCCATCTTCCAGCTTCCAAGCCCGGATCGCGTCGATGCTTCTTTTCCTGGTGAGTCTCCTCCAAGAACAAAATTCCAATCACCACTCCAAAAGAAACGATGATTGTGCAGACCAGGTTAGGTAGTAAATACGGATAGTTCGACCAGATTGATCCGTCGGGGAAGATTGAGGGGTAATTCTTCACAGGATTGGCAAGTGCTCCGCCAAGCATAGGTCCGAGGATTGATCTACGGATACGTTAGAATCAGAATATTCGAACCATCATTGTCGGACTCACCCAAGACACCAAACGAAAGGCATGATGGTGTACGCGCGGGCTAGTAAATTGTCAGCACGAAGCAATCTGCATGTATGCAAAATACGCACGTTGATGTTCCTTGACGGTAACCATTTCAGCGACAGTGGTTTGAAGAACTCCGATGTTTCTGGAGAGAAACTCAAATTAGTCACAATTATCCGGAGAGCGCAGAGCTTTGACACATACCCATTTAGAAGCCCTCCCAAAGCTCTTGCCATTAAGGCAACTGGCAGACTGGGAGCGAAACCAAAAATCAACATGCTTAGTGCCGTTCCAGCCAAACCCGTCAAAAGTACCGGCTTTCGTCCAATTCTGTCGGATAGTCTACCCCAAGCAACCCCAGAGGAGAATTCGGCGAAAGCGAAAGCTGAGGTCACCATTCCTGCATACATTGGGAGGTCCTCCGGTTTGTTGGTGATTTTAAAATCTTGAACCATATAGTAAACGTATGGAAAAATCGACATGAAGGCGATGGGTTCGCAGATTCGGCATAATGCTACAAATATCAACAAAAGTTCTGCTTCTCATGAAGCTGTAGACCAACCAAGAATTGTCATTTGCTGAACTGGGAACTTGGGGCTCCGCTTCCGCGGATCTGAGTTTTGGAGGCCCGACATGGCGATTATTTTCTTGTTATTGTGGACGAATTTGTGTGAATTGTCCAGGAGAGGTGAAGGTCGCTAATGGCAAGTGTTCTTTGGCAATTGGATGCTTATGGGGATGTTTAGCTACGTGGCCAACGAAGTAGTTCGGTCGGTGGGGTCTGTCACGAGTTGCGATTGGGATTGTGTTGTCGAAGTGGAATAGGCAAGAGCAACCACCAAGCTGGGTAAGTAAAGTGGAGAGGGAGTGAGAGCAAACAGTCGGAAGGTGAGGGAAGGGCGGGCGTGCAAAGCAATTATAAAGCTAACACAGCTATGACTTCTGGGCCACGGATCGTAGCGGCCGCGTAAATTATTATACTTGAAATTACAATCTGATGGGCGGTGACGAGGCGTATACGCTGCGCTGCAGGAGGCCGGCAACGGGGCCACGTTCATCGTCAAGCTTGCCAGGGCCGGGGCTCCAGGACCCAGGGGGGGCTCTTGCTGGCTTTTGCTGCTGCTGCTCGGTCTGGCACAAATGCCCCATCTGCCCCATCGACAGGACGTGGTGAAAATCATCACCGCTTGCAAGCTCGGGGCCCCTGTCCACGCCCTGGTATCAGACGGTAATCCATCAGCCCCGGCATTTGACTCCGTGACCCGTTGGGAATCAGGGCCCAAAATGGCAAGGTGTGCTTGATGGAAAAGTTGTTTGCAGATTGGCTGGGGTACTCACATGGGCCCAGGGCTGCTCGGGTCTTTGTAGCGCGCGGGTTGGAACTTGGATCGAGGGGCACAGGCAGTGTGCAGGGAAGATGCCCCAGGGGTCAAGGGGGCATTGACCCTGGATGGCGAGCGGTGTGGAGGGGGAGCCTGCGTTGTTCTGCTTTTCTTGGGCTCTTGTTGCGTCAGGGGATTCGTTCTTTGGGTGGTTCTCGTATCGATATCTGCCCCTCCCTGGGCCTCCCAACCAGCACAGTGCCAATCTCAAAACCGGTGCGATCAACATGTGGCCGATGGAGATTCCGAGGGCCACCTGCACACATCCGTACCGACCCGCGAGGATGAGATGGCCATCCATTGCCCATCGCAATGGCGGCGTCTTGGGCTTCAATGATTTCTTTTGAGTTCCGTCGAAGTCAGAGAAAGGAGCACCTCGCCTCCCACAAGCGAGTGACGTTCAGAAGGGGCCGTAGAGGTAAACGAGACGAGCCACCTGCAGACCGCCCTCTGCTGCCCCTTTCATCAGCAATAAGCATAGCATCGCATCAGCATCAGCAATTCGGCATCAGCAAGCAAAGCCAACACTCGGCGCTCCACCCTCCTTATCCTGGGCGCCCACGTTGCCTCTCCGGACTAGCCAGCTTGTGTTACACTTGCATTTTGTAGAGTGGATGTCAATGATTCTGGACATCATGTTGGGCTGGCGATCAAAAGCGCATTCTGACTCTTTCGTCCCCTCTCCATCTCCATCTCCATCTCCATCTCCATCAGCCACTCGATGACAAGTGACGGAGAATTGTCCACACGGAGAACCAGCACCCGGTAAACCCCCCGGCATGGGAGATCTCTATTGCAAAGTGCTGGGCTCTGGAAAGGCAGCTGGTGGCAGAAACTCCGCAGCAAGCGCTGGCGCTCTCATTCGTGCGTCGACGCTCTGAAATGCAGCCTGCCGGAGACATTATGCAATGGCAGGTCATGTCCAGGCTCCAGTCGTCCCCCCGAGCAACCGTTTTCAGAAGTGAGGCTCATACACCTGCTTGACGGCGAACCAGGACAAGAAGATTGGTTGAAAAGTTAGTCAAGTTCCCAATTTGACTCTTTGGGCGTGGTGTGATGATTAGCGCCCCTGGAGTTTGTAAAATGTCCGAGAGACATGAGGCGGCCTGCCGGTCTGAGACGGGGTGACAGCCACCGGTAAAAAAGTGTCCTGGCGGATTCCTTTCCGGGCCGTTTTCAATAAATTTGCGTATCCTTTCCATTTGTCTTCTTCTCATAACGTCATGGATAGCCCTGCCATCTCAGTTGTACCGATACCAGAGACGCGGGTTGTCGATTTGCTTTGGACCCCCGACCTTAACGCCCAACCGCTAAACTTTGTTCTATCGTTCCATTACCGAAGCGAACAAGCCCCTGAAAATCTTTATTTATTGTTGTCCAAGGTTCTGCTTCTATATTTGATCGCGGTTCCTTAATAATTGAGTTCAATGGAAGATCAATTGACAAAGCAACGACAGCTGCTTACTCTTGCCAGATGTAGTTATTCTGAGTGTACCTCCGTACGTACCGAGTCCACACAACTTCCTTTCTTGCGGTAAATGCGCGCACCAAATGAGCCTAAGATTCGTTATGTTGAGCTTGAATGGGCTGTGAAGCAGTCATAGTTGGGAGGATTCTGCATTATTGCAACCGTAACATTTTCAAAAAGGTATGTAAGCGTAAGCTGCTGCCCTGGTGCTGGGAAAGAGGTCAGAAGACTTGATATTCGGGCGTAACCTCCGCATTGAAAGCGGATTGATGGCTGTACAAGAATAGGATGGCGTGTTATTGCATCAATCATGAGAAACAACTAATAAGTCATAGTCCCTCGTAACAACTTCGTTAAGCACGAAAAATAGCTAAAAACATCTGGTAAGTTTTGCTACACTCCACATTCGTGTCACAGTCGGTCTTTCCTCCGTATCGTGGACCAGCGAATGTGTGAAAACCCGCGGAATCGGGTGGCCGGGGACGGAGAAGAGCTTGAAAGGGTTCTGAAGAAATAAAGATCCTTCAAATTCGTCCCAGGCGTAACTAGTGGAGTAATTGACCCTGTATTCCACTGAAATATCCCTGTAAACGCCTGAGAGTACTCGAGTAAATTCCTTCGAGAAAGAGACGAGCTCTATGCCAAGCACGTTTCACCCACAATTCATTCCCCGTACAAACGCGAGTGCTTCAGAGGAAGATTCCGGTGTGCTCAGGTCATTAGATGGATCATCCTTTCCTTGATGATCACGGCAGTGGTCGAGTGGATCGGAGAGGTTCGTCGTTAAGCGCGGCCCTCCAGGGCGTCAACTTAAAGTGGGCGATTGGGCTGCATGAGATGGGGTCTGGGATCTTGGATGCCCCAACTTGTGATGGAAAACGGTTCTGCTGTGGCTGAAAATTCCGGCGACGATGGAAAGAGGGGCGGTTGAGGGACCAGTTTGCCCCGCGAGTTGGTAAGTAGGGTTATGCTAGTGATGAGTGAGTAACAAGAGTTCCCATGGTAAAATTGTCCGTGCCGAGTCTTTTTGCAGCACCGCTGATGAAAAGGGGTAACCTAAACTTGATTTCGCGGAACTGTCTCCTAATGCCGCCGGGGAAGAGGATTTGGGTTTGGCTGGTGGTGCGAATTGCGTGATGCTAGCCATCTCTGGTAATGGGGTTGCTAATCAGCATTAAAAAATGGAAATTCTCTTGTATTTTTGGTCATAGTCTGGGGTGGCAATTCTTCCCCTCATCCGTAATCACAAGAAGTGGCTATCTCAGCAATGCATGGCAACTAAACTCCATAGTTGTGTGGCTGCGCTGCCCTGCTCAATGCCCTTGCAGATAGAAATCCGGGTATTGGCCCTGGAGTCCTCATTGTCTTCCACCATAAAACGACCACATCACTGTTGTCTGCCTGTTGTGGTCGAAGCAGCAGTTCTCCGTTGAGCGCGTGATATAATTCTTCTACACCGCCATTTTTAGACGTGAAATTTCTGGATTGACCGCTTTTGGTAATACACTCTCGAGGCGAGGCTCCGCACAGTTCCCGGAATTGTTGGTGACGGACTATCACTTGGGATCCAATCATTGATCTACAAATCCTCACCAAGGCACCTTTCCCTGCCACGATGACAAAAACTGCTGATGAGGGACAGTGCCATAAATCACAGCGGAGCTCTTGCCCGGTAGTGGTCGCGCTGTATTGAATGGTACAACATTGTTGGTAGATCCGTAAGAAAGGAGGGGCATACGGGTACCTAGAAGTAGAAGTAGAAGTAGGCCATTACAATACCGTGGTAAAGCGATGTTAACAAGAATTCTGGGGTGTCAGAGTGGAGTAGGGTGGAGTACAACACAGTGTAAACTGTAGGCTCCTACTGGCTAGAAGTCCTTCTTCTGATGCAGATTGCGATGAGCGATGAAATGGCTCCTCCTACTTCTAGAAGTAGTAGAAACTTTCTGCCCAGGGACTCGTGGAAAGCTCTGCTCACAATAGCCCCCAAAATGGCAACTTCGCTACTCCACCCGACCACCCCAGCATTCTTGTTTACATCGATTTACCACGACTCCGTACTTGCTCCGTATCTCCGTATTGTTTGTTCCACACAGGGTTTGATGCCATGATGCCATAAACGCCAGTTGAAACGAGGTGCGGGTCGGATAGTAATCAAGAACCTCTTTCGCGGTACGTACGTCGGCATGACCGTTCTCCAGAGCTAGAAGCTTTATCAGCTTCTTCGGCATGGTTCATGGAAGGTTCCTGGATCCCCGGAAATTCAATTGAAACCCGCTCGACCCGGCAGCGCGAATGTGGCGCAAATACCCCACCACTCCAAAATAGGGGAACAAAAACAAAAACCTCATCTCATCCTTTGAAATTGATATCCACATCATAACGATCTTCACGACATCTGTCAACGCCTCAAGCTGAAAATGCTGTGTTCCTGGGTGGTCTGATATACTCGGTTTGGTGTCATACACGAACAAAATTTGATTGGGATAAGAAGTTGAAGATAGGGAATGAATGCCTCCACGATCACGGTCTGTGGGGGTTTCTACCTTTCATCCCTCAAAGCATCAGTCACCGCTATCAATCATACGATGCCATTCATCATTATCGACCAATGCCACTTGATTCCCTAAAACGGGGACCTCTCATGGTTACAAAAACGCCGCACTAAGGGGTCTGACATATCACTGTATAGGTTGTGACGGCATGTGTTTTCTGTTGTGCAATTCCAATGGACCCTGATTCATTTGATGAATCCAAATTCTCGAGGGCTTGTCATCCTTTTGCACGTTTCCCTGAAAAGTTTCACCTTCGCTTCTGACCCAAGTTTTGGTATGGTGTCACTGCCACGAAGCAGCTGTGTATTGGTGGCGGGCAGCCGACTGGTTTGAAAATATCTTTGTATTGCGGTTTCGTGTGACATTGGGCAGCACTTCGGTCACCGTCTGTTTCTTGATCTTTTTTCTTGCCAAATAATTCTCGAAGTGTGCAGTAGAAGCGGCAAAGGCGCTGGTCAATCTGTCATCCTGGACATCGTTGTCCCCAAGGTTGGCAACAAAGATGCATCCAGCCAGACAATTGGACAGCCTTGCATGTTTGGTGTAGCACGCCTGGCTGGTTGAGATTCTTCTCGAAGCGGCGGAGAACCTCCAACTCCTTGGTCGGATCAACCCCTGAATGCTTCGACTTCGTTGCCCAGCGGTCGCGGATGCTTACTCGCATCGGGCGTATCCAAAGGACAAACGCATCAAGTAATGCACCAACAGCTTAAACTTCCATGCGGCAACTCTGCCAGCTTCCGCGGACCTGGCTGTTGTGCAACCGGAAAGGATTAGATGACAGCTAGAGGACCATTGCAGCATGGGTATCTGCGTCACCCAGATCGATATATCTCGTGCGATGAGACGTGTCACCTCTCGTGAATGAGGCCTGCGAATGCAGTAGTGCTTGTCCAGACAACCTTTTCTCTTGACTGCCATGTCAGAAGACGAGCGAAAAGTTGGAGGAGGGTGGAGTCAGATGACGCTCTTTCGCAGTTCTGTTGATTCCTTTTTCCATCTTTTTTTTGGCCATTCTGTTGGCTCCGCTCATGCTTCTGCTTCTCCTGCTGCACCTGCAAGCACAAATATCTGCATCATTGGCACACTTGCACCATGCGGTATGAGATGTATTGCCCAGTTGAGTCTGGCTCGACTCGCTAAGCGTAGCCAACGTCTTTGCAGAGTCGGAAGAACAAACGTAGATAGAATATGAAACGGCGTTAGCTGACATCCCCTCCTTTCCCGCCCGCTCTGCCAACTTGGCTGGCGATGTTGGAAATTCTCAGGGCTGACGGCTCATCGCACCAATCGATATGTAGAATACGCCGTTCCCGGGTGCGGCTCGAGTCTCGACGGGCCAAAAGCATGGGGTTGGAGACCCGCGAGTTCATCTGTCAGATATCACATCGTACACCAGACCCATCACCCGAGTAGCAGGAAAACTTGTGCCGCAGTCGTTTCGGTAGTTTGTGAACTTGCGCACACCAGCCCCAAGATGGAAGGGTGGTGGTTGGGTTGGGTTGGGTTGGGTTGGGTTGGGCGAGGCAGAGGCGAGGAGACGTCAAAGTTGGTGCCTTACAAATAGGGAGAAGAGTCTCAGGCACTCAGGCAACAAGTGAAGTAGGGTAGGGACAGGTCGTAACGCCGCTATCAACCTTAACGCCGACCGCTGGAGGGGTAATGGCGGGGCAAAGGCTCTCACCCACCCTCGCCGGCGCATCTTGGATCCCCATCCCCATCATCAACCATATCGCCAAACTACTCATTGAGTCTTCGATACTGTGAATACCACCTTCCGCCCATCCAACCAACTCGCAATATGGCAGGCAAGAAAGGGGCTGGGGAGAATACCAAGAAGGCTTCTGGCAACGCAAAGAAGGCTGAAGCCGCCGCAGAAAAAGCCGCGGCAGAAAACGCAAAGAAAGCTGCGGCAGACGACGAGCAATGGAGCAAGGGCGCAAAGAGCAGTGCGAAGAAGTAGGTTCCAGGTTCCATTCAAACCCAGTCCCCGCCCGCGTCTGTGCCCACTTCCGCACTCTAAGTCGGATCATGTCTTCCCTTCGCATACCTAGGTATCGCTCCTATACTGATAGTGCAAACCCCTAGAGATGCAGAAGCTGCCAAGAAGGCTGAGGCCGCCCGGAAGAAGGCCGAGAAGGACGCCCTATTAGCAGCGGAAGAAAAGGATGCTCGAGCAGCTCCAAAGAATTCGAAGCAGGCGGTAAAGAAAACCAAGGGGCTCGACCTGTCACAACTCGATGACCCTACTCCAAAAGCCGGGGCGCTGAATGCCACTGGTATCGACAATGCCTTAGATGCCCTCTCGTTAACCACAACCGAGAGCACGAAGATTGATAAACATCCCGAGAGAAGATTCAAAGCTGCCTATGCTGCTTTCGAAGAGCGACGCCTGAAGGAGATGGAAGAAGACGGAAGTGGGCAAGGATTAAGACAGAACCAAAAGAAAGATCGGATTCGCAAGGAATTTGAGCGACATCCAGATAACCCCTTCAACCAAGTCAATGCCAGCTACGATGCTACCAAGGACGAGTTGAAGGAACTCAAAGACCAAGAGAAGGCAAAGATTGAAGCAAGACTGGGAAAGTGAAAGGGGTGCGAATAACACCGCCAATGGATGAGCAGGTCTGGTTGGAGGGTTGGAGGGTTGGGGGGTTTTAGGTGACAAAGTATATCAATCACCCTTTGAATAAGGTGGTCAGGCGCTGAGCTGTGTATGGTTAGATTGCGTGGGGATATCCAAGAGTAAGAGTGTTTTTCGCAAAAATGTTTGTCATTCCCCTGCAGACCTATACGGTACTGTACCAAGGTTCTTTATGCCTTTCTAGCATCTGATACACAGCGTAAAAAAGGTACGGGAACAAAATCATGTGGATTCGGATGGCTCAAAATACTCGTGAAACCTGCCCCTTCCGCTATTGAAATAATGTCGAATCTGTACTTTCTATTCGTCTCTTCGTTTTATTCATTATTTTCTACATTTTGTGGTGGACTGAATAAAACCCAGAATTGCAAGTGGCATAACTCGACAGCCTCGCTTCGTACATTACTTTGTGAAACTCGCGAACAGGGGGGAAGGAAACTGTCACATTAGCCTCGCGACATACTCCCACCCGACTCCCGACTCCCGACTTCAAACCTACAACACAACACAACAACAATGGTGCCGCCCAAGTTGCCGACACTATCTGCGGTACGGAGGCAGCATATATTGGTGGAATTGTAGGAACATTCCTCATTTCTGTTCCCATCTTCGTCCATGAAATCATGCTGATGCTTGACCTGTAGCTCCAGTCTCAAACATGCCTGCCCACATGGAGTCTTCATGAGTCTCACTCCTGGTGATGTGACCCTCTGGTCCGGTGTATTATTTATACGGAAAGGTATTTGAGACGACCCTTTTGCCGTGCGGTGCGCAAAAACACGCCAGAGCTAAGATACGACGTCCAGGCCCATATGCGCCCGCCATTCTGCGATTTCAGATCTCTTTCCCGCCCAGCTACCCCTCTCTACCACCCCTCGTCACCTTCTCGACCGATATCTTCCACTCCCTTATCACTCCTCTTACGACATACATGTACACAACCGACATACAAGATTCTGGCACGGTTTCGGCAACGGATGAGGAGCGGTTGCCTCCTGGTGGATTTTCGCTCCGGCATGGCTTCCCGGCCTGGTTTGGACGCGCCAATAGAAGATCAGTGGAGCGGACTCAAGGCGACAGTTTACAGACACCTAGGAAAGCCAATAGTGGCGTGGAGAGCCCAGGTTCTCTCCTTTCTGGAAGAAGCTCAAGTCCAACAGCTGGTCAGAACACCGGTGGCAGCAGGAGCACAGCGAGTGAGCCGGGTAGGAGGGATATCACCACCTACGAGGTTCTGAGGTACATTAAAAGCTCTTTCGATGACGATCAGATCATGGATGACATACCTCTGGAGGCAGCTGGGAACCCTGGGGCCTGGCATGCTTGGAGAACTCATCGTGCAAAGCTGGCAATGACCGCCGTAACTGAAGCAGGATCCACGCCGACTACCAATCAGGGAAATCTGATGTCACCAAGAATCACATCACCAACTGCAGCGAGGAAAGCTGGAGATTGGAATTGGGACGGAGTCTGGGAAATTCGAGTAAAGAAAGGGGTTGAAGCCAGTGTTTCTGAGGCTGTACTGTACGGAACTTCAACCGGGGATGATCTGATACAATTTCTCCATATGGATGAAGATCAGAGTGAAAAAATTAAAGAAAATGTCCAAAGAAGTTTGGAGACAGTTGAGCCACAACGGAGAGGAATTGTTTAATCATTCAAAGTTGTTATTGTGTTTTATCAGCATATTTCAAATGGACACTGAATACCCCCTTTTAATCCCAACACGGTCGCGGGAACTGAAGAGCGTAACGTTCACTGGATTTGACTGAGAGAACAAGATAACCTACTGAACCCTTCAGATAATCCAATTCGGCTCAAAGTACTTTTCCGACGACGATTTGTATCAACCGGATGCCAACAATCTAGCCAGCCGCAGGTGTCACCTACTACCCCCTCCAACAATTTTTGTCGAATGTCTTTTTGGCCAGAACGACCCGATCAACTGGTCACTACTTGCCTCGGGGGCAGTAGGTATTGATGAATGACATGGAAGCCTCCTTCCTTGGTTACGTCCTGTCCTAACAAGAATCTCCCCCTCCAGTTGATCTTCCAGCAATCAAATTCTCTGTCACAATTTACCACTATTCTATCACGTCAACATACATTCAAGTTTGGCTATGATTAGCAGTACTACTGCAATCGGTGCTCTCATTCTTGTGCCGATTGTCATAGCTGCATCAGCTGCATTTATCGCTCTCAAAACTCAACGAGGTTTCCAAACCATCGCCGATTTTTTCCGTCGGCATTGGAATCAAAGAGGTTCTTGGGTTCGCTGGCGAACCGGCCATCGAGGAAGAAGACACAATCGATCCGATTTAGCATCACACCAGCTATACGGAGATTCCTGGTGTGACCTTGAAAGCATACACAGTTCTCAGAGCAGTAGACCATACACTAGATTTACATCCATATCGCCAAGAAGAAGGTCACTCAACGAAAGACGTTCAATCCGGTACAGCGATAGCCCTAGCCCAGTTAGATCATGGCATCCAAGTCGGTCGAATCGCCTGTCCTGGAGCTTCACGGAGCCGGCATCACGAAGCCAAAGCCCCTTCGGATCATCAAACGTAGTAAGACCATCTCCGGTAGCGAGGCGTCAGGAGAGGTTCTCAGCAGAGGACGTGGATCGTCGTATTCCTCCGACCAGAGCACGAGAAGCTCGCCGATGGGCAGCGACAGACCTATAACCGTGAGGAAAAGAAGGAGGGAGAGGGGAAGTATACTAGACGGTAGATTTGATGGAACTCCAGTGAAAACTTATGGTGATAAATCCACATGTGATAGACTGACCGACACTAAAAGTAAGACAGATGGCCATTCGAGCGAAGATGTCGGTTCCGAAACAACACCAAAAGCGCGCTCGCATGTTTCAAAGTCCACCGTTGCTGGGGCGTTTCTCAAATCCGAACTACAATATCCTGCCACTACTGCGGGGCGATACTCGGCCAGGGGCTCACGGAATACAAGTTCTTCTGACTTTCATAATGCTGTGCCATTTCCTAGAGCCGATCTTAGCTTTACCAAGATCACTGATGAACCAAAAACTATTGAAAGAAAGCTGTCCAGATCCAAAAACTTTTTCCTCAAAGCCATAGGGAGTTTGGGTGATGGTAGCCCAGAAAAGACGGACAGAGATTCGTCTGGTGAGGTTCCCAGAGGTGGACTCATACGTCGTTTATCTCGCAGTAGAAGCAACAAGAGTGTCAAAAGCACACACTCTGGGCGTCGGAGCAGGTCTGGTTCTGCGAGTACACCGTATAAAGAGCCAGAAGCACCTTACGAGATTGAAAGTCGAGATATCACCGACGCCAGCCACGATCTGAGACTAATGGCGAGTCGCCATATTCAAAGTTCGGGCGAATCTTCGACGAGGCCACTTCTCGGGCTTCGGAATCATCTCATACTATCACCTCAAGTTTTTGTTACACCTGAAGAAGCCATCGTTGATTCAGGAAATTGTAGTTTTTGGGTCGCGATAGAGATATCTGGAGTTCTTAGGACTGCTGATGGATGTCTGAGGCAAGAAAAGGGTTACTCGAGATATTCGTATGGTTCAGTGACAACAGAACGATCAGGTTGGTTTCTTGCCAATAGCTTTTGCCATATCTTACCCACTAATCTTGGAGGTATAGAATCGCATGGTTATCTGCATTCCATGAAAGTCGAGGTTCTGCCTAGTCCGAATTGTTTTATCACACAATTCATTGGCAATATTCATCATTCGCTTTCCATCAGAGCTGGAGAGACGAAACTGATTCTTGCCAGAGTGAGTCTTGGCAAGATAAAAGCAATATCTGGTCGAAGTCGCCCTTCAGCGGACAAGCTCATCGCGGATTTGGAAACACATCTTGGCGACACACATCATCCTTACCTAACCGTCAGACTCTCTTACAAGCATTCTGGATTTCTCAATGACAATAGAAGTACTCGGCTTGGTGACGGAGCCAGCTCTCATGAAACACACCTGCAGACAGATGCTGTTGTTGCTATTCAAAGGCATGATTCACAATCCGCTTGGTCACCTCGAAATTCTCAATCCATAACGTCGCCCGTTTCCAGTCCATTAATTGATGTTATACGACAACATTTCCCAGAAGATGAGGCCGAAGATGCGATTATGAAATTACACACCGAACAGGTTGCCTTCCCTTTCGCACATCGGGGTGGTGGGGGTTCGAGTGAGGAGACCGTCAAACCGCAGTTGGAGGAGCCACATACTGCAGGAAGGAACGCGGCCTTCTTTACTCCAATACAAGATTTGGAGGCATCTAGAGCTCCTATGACTAGATCACGGAGTGTACATAATGGGGTCAACCCCTTTGCACGCCTTCCGTCTCGAATTGAGTCTGATAGCTCAGCGGAAGAGTGTGATCCAGCACGAAAAATCTGGAACGAGATGAGATTGACATCTCGAGGTCGTCTTTCCAATAATCGTTTGTACAACATTGATACGGACGAGTATTATAGCATTGATCAAGATCTCACGCCAACTCGCACAAGCTCATCAGCCGTGACTTCCTCAACGCTGGAGCTTGACGATAATTTTTCAGTCAGTGGGAATATGATGGCTGGGCATCGATGCGAGAGTAGCATCGACCAGGAAAGGAATATGATCATGGAGATTGCATTGAAGAATAAGAGGAGTCTTGGGGCGGAGACGCTAAGGAGTATCGCACCTAGTCTTGCGAAGGGGTTGGGGAAATCCAAGGCGAGTGCTGTTAGTGGGTTGGGACTGGGTGGGGGGAGGACCTGGGGTTGGAATCCTCCTTGGTGGTGATGGCCCGTCCAACAATGTGAAGTGAGGGTACTTAGGTATTGTTTTAGGGTTATTGATAGGATTGGGTTTGGGTTTTGTTCGCTAACATTTGTTATCTTTTGTTGTAAACCATGATGGAAAAATGACATGTTCCTTTCGTGGCTGAGTAATATGCGTCGGTTCAATGAGAGGCCGTTTTGTTTTTGTTTTGTTTGTGATTACTGAACTGGAGCGGCCTCGGGGTTTTCTTCTGGCCCTTTTGTTTTTTGTTGAGCTGCAAGATAATCATTCCCCCCCTGTTCAACGGGTTGGTTTGTATTTCTTGATTGGATTGATTGGTTGGACACGAAAACACGTCAGATCGTGTTAAGGCCAGTTGAGGTGGCTTGCAGGAAAGTATTGAAACTTACTTGCTTGTTTCTGACTTGCTCTGCCTTCAAGGACTTGAATCATTGGCTTATTGTGGGTTGAAGTACCGGTAAGACTATACAATTCTGCTTTCGCTCGGAGATTTCTTTTCCACTGAGGTCTAGGCCAGAATTGAAGTTTGGAAGCGGAGAGGGGCAGGGGGATGTTTACCTCCAGTAGCCTTGCAGCAAGGTGTTGCTTCTGCTTACATATCCTATTACGGATTTCGACGGAGGAGTGGAGGGGTTGTATGGGATTGGATTGGACTAGATGAATGCTTTCGTATGTATAAGTACTCGTATATCTAATCTCTCACTGAATGCACACCTAGTCCTCAGTCTCAAACGATTCAGTCCCAGTCTCGAACAGCTACTCCAGCCAGCTAGCTTCCTTATCTCAACCCCCACCCTCATCACATTTTCCCACCCAAATTTCTACAATAACCATTCTCCATAGCGATTCCCAATCATGGCAGAAACTTCCACCTCCACATCCACCCCCTCACCCAGCCACGAGATGAAAACATACAAAGGCTCCTGCCACTGCGGAACCATAGCTTTCTCCCTCACCCTCCCCGAGATCAAGCGTGTAAGCGAGTGTAACTGCTCGATTTGCTTCCGGAAGGGGTATGCGTGGGTGTTTCCTCCGGAGGGGGCTAAGAACCTGGTCTTTGAGGGGGGGAAGGGGGAGGAGAAATTGAGGGGATATGAGTTTGCGGGGGGACGACGGGGCATTTGGGGGTGTTTTTTTTTGATTCTGATTTTGATATTGGGAAAAGGAGAGGGGAGGAAAGAGTGAGGGTGAAATGGAGTACTAATTAGCCTGCGTAGTTTTGTCCGGTTTGTGGGACGGGTGTTATGGGGAAGAGACATAATGCCGAGCCTGGGATGGATATTGGGATAAATGTCAGTTCTTTAATTTCAATCTCATCATGAGATTTCATCTGACTCTGAAATCAAATAGGCTCGTACTCTCGAGGATGTAGATGTTTGGAAGTTGAAAGTAAGGAAGTAAGTGAAATCATCCTCCCATCGAAACGATCAAAAGTTAAAATTCTAACAAAAAAACAATAAAGAGTCGACGGAACATCCTACGAACCAAAATGGATACCGCATAAATTCATCGGTCCTGAGCCTACTGCCGAAATCGAGGATGCGAGGATGTACTATGGTTCTTGCCATTGTGGAGCGACGACTATTGCGTTGAAGAATAAGGGAGGTATTGATCCCAGTACGGAGATGGTGGAGTGTAACTGTACGATCTACTACAAAGTACGTTTTCTCCCCTGTCCTTCCTTTCCTCATCCTCACTCCCCTTGCTCTCCATGGAAAATAACCATCCACAGCGCTCCCTCCGCCACATCTACCCCCTCACAACCCAACTCTCTATCGTCACTAACCCCTCCCATCCCCTGACATCCTACATTTTTGGACGCAAGATGATGAAGCATATGTTCTGCTCCAATTGCGGGATTTAAGTGTACACTGTGAAAGATGATGTTGATAAGGAGACGTATCGGTTGTATGGTAGACCTGGGAGTGAGGAGTTGGGTGAGCAGGAATTGGAGAGGCAGTGGAGGGCTTGGGGGGAGTGGACGTGTTTCAATGTTAGGAATTTAGAGGGTGTTGAGTGGGATGATGTGAATGTTAAGAATAGTTATTGGAGGATGTTGATATTGGGAGGTAGACGAGCACTGAGGTGCGCAGGCTGGAAGTGATGGGATGGAGAGATGAATGGGTTTTTGTTTTTGGGGATTTCCTTTTGTGGGGGGGCATATTCTTGCTTGGACGTGATTATGGTGTTATTTGGCCCTTGTCCAGTTTATCGTTCTCGTTACTTTCTAAAATCTCAGAATAGAGTAATGAACTGAGACGAGGAAGAGAGATGGGAAGTATGAGGTTGATGAGGATTTACCTAGGCAGAGACGGGTGACTGAAAGCTTACTGATATTCTATTATGAATATTTAAGTCGTTGCTCAATTCATTTTAAACTATACTTCTTGAGTCTTCTTCCCACCAGGATTATGTAGACATGCTAAGAGAATTAAAACAAGGCCAGCATAACCCCCCATAGATACGTCCTCAAGTTCCTTTTCAAAACCCTCCTACAGTATCATTGACATTACACCATCGAACCTCGTTCTCCACATTCCTATTAGAATTATGACGATTCTCATTTCCTCCAACTCAAAAGGACAATTTCACGTTTTTGGGCATCAAGTATCTGCTAGCATACTACAATACTAGCACAGTGTCAGGTGCCCAATGACAAATGCGCTGAGATAAGAGGGGAAAAGATTAGATTATATGGCTGGGATGAGTGAGCCTGGTTTTTTTGGGACTCGTTCGTATAGGTAGATGGATCCGACATATATAAGTATCTACATAGAGGCTAGATAGATAAGAGCAAAGTTTTTCTCTCACTTGACCACGGAATTGATTGAGCATGTGAGGTGCGGTCCTCTCTTTTGCACCTCGCTCTCAGGCCTCAAAGAAAGAGCAAATTTGAGTTGGAGGTCGAAGAAGTCGAATTTGTTCCTTCTCCCGCTTAAAGTAGCACAGACATAGGGCACACTTGCGATCTAGGGCCACGATGAGATTGTGAGAGTCGAGGGCCCATTCAACGCCAAGCCGAGTTTGTGGTCGAAATATAGGGAGGCGCGACGGGAAGTCTAGTGTAGCGATATAGGCAGGCACGAGATGGTGAAGGTCCCGTTCCTTTCAGTTCGAACCTAGTTCAAGACTGGTTGTTGATATGAGGCCGCTCTTTCCATCTTTATATCTTCAGATGGAACTCCCTAGCTACCTACTTGAGTGTCCCTAGTTCTTAAATCCTCCCTCGCAGTTTCAACTAAGAACACGACTCGTAACAAATTAAAACATCGTGATCTTGATTGTTGTTACCTCATAAACTCGTACCTGCATTTTCGTCAGCCAAACATTCCTGGTCCATCATCAAAATATTCCAAGAAGAACAAATGAAGCGTTCTTACAACAGTCCCATAAAGAGGATCGGGATGAGTACTGCAGTGAGATTCCAAGATCCAGCACGCTGCACGCGCTTGATTCAATGGGGAAGGTTGTATGTACCTGCATATCGTGTCAGCAAATTTCTCTTAGAGGCGTTAGTCCGAGAGGATTTTTGGAAATCAAGGAAGTTTTATCGATGCGTCGTTAAGTCAGGCCGGGGGATTCATCGAGAGCGGGGTAAAGGGTTTGGTGGTTGTATACTGACGGTAAGATTACCAGTGAAGAATTGTGGAGTGCATGCTGATCTATAGATGTGATAAAATGTACTGTATGTATCTATATAAAATCGGATTTCGTTGATTAGAAATTTAGGAGTTATTTGATTGATTTGAAAGAGGATCGATTTCTTCCAATATCGACGATAATAGAAAAGTGATTCTGGCAAAATGGCAACGAAACGAATGGCGATCAGTGATCTGGGTTATACCCCAGGTCTCCTCCCTTCTGGACCAAAGAATTCTATTCTTGATGTTCCTGGTATGTATATCTTGCTTTCTTTTTTTAAAAAAAGATTGTTACAAGTAGAAAGATGGTATTTACTAATGATGTTTTCAGGTGTCCATGTGGGACAAGTCACAGTAGGAGATGACGGTGATGAAGTCCGACATGGCGTAACTGTCATCCTCCCTCGCCATGAAGATGAAAACCAGATCCCGTGCTATGTGGCGATTCACACGCTCAATGGGAATGGGGAGCTTAGTGGGAGTTATCAGGTTAAAGATTGGGGGTATACAAATACCGTTTGTCATCTTTCCTTTCTTTGCCTTCCTACAATCATATTCGCTTCCCTGAATTTTGACAAGGCTAATGTGAAATAGCCAATTGCCCTCACGAATTCCCTAAGCTTCGGCATCGTCTTTCAAACAATCTGGGAATGGACCCTCGCCCAAGCCCAAGAGAAAGGAAGGGACCTCACAGATATGTCATATAACTACGGAACACCCGTCGTGGCCGAAACGGCTGATTGGTTGTTGAACGACGTCTTCAAGTCTGCACTGACACCGGAAAATGTGCATGCTGCATTCACAGCTGCGAAAACACAGACGGAAGTGTTGGAAGGCCAGCATGGTGGTGGTACGGGGATGACTTGCCATATGTTTCCTGGCGGCACTGGGACGAGTTCGAGGGCTGTGAAGGGGGATGAGAGCGGGAAGGAGTATACTGTGGGAGTTTTGGTGCAGAGTAATTATGGTCATAACTATGATTTGCAGATTGCGGGTGTGCCGGTAGGAAAGTTGTTGTTGAAGGAGGGGGATATAGGGACGCCTAAGGCGAGGGCGAGTAAGGCGGAGGGAAAGGCGGATGATGGGAGTATTGTTATTGTTTTGATGTGAGTGTTTTCTTTCTAGGTGGGGATGCGAACTGATGAGAATATAGAACTGATGCACCGATGCTACCTCATCAACTCAATCGCTTGGCTAGACACTGTGCTGTCGGTCTTGCCCAAGGTTTGTAGAAATCCATTTCCTATTCCAGATTAAACGAGAAAGCTTGCTAAGATGTTTTCCTGAAAATAGTTGGTGGCCACGGAATCGGTCGTAACTTCTCAGGAGACATCATCCTCGCCATCTCAACTGGAAACAAAACCGTCGAGCGTGTCATGACACCACAAGTTCTGGGCGTGGTACCGGTAGAAACCAATACGATCGATATCATCAAGAATGGAAGCGTGGATACCTTATTCAGAGCCGCGAGCGAGGTCACAGAGGAGGCTATCTTGAACAGTATGATTGCTGGAAGAGATGGGAGAAGGGGGTATAATGATATGGAATTACCAGGACTTCCGGTTGAGCGAGTAAAGGAGTTGCTCGGTAAGTATCGTGCGGTTGTTTGAGTTGGCAGGATTGTTTGGCTGTCTGGCTGAGAATTGGAATGCGGTTGTGGTGGAATACATTCTTTACATTCATTATTGTGATGCTGGAGACAACAACGAATCTAGGCGTATGGAGATGGTTTTCTTGTCACTTGACACGATCACTGATCGGTTCCAGGTACTGTCTGTACCGAATGTACTTGGTCTCGTGTTGTTTCACCAAACAAGCGCAATGTCGTATTTGACGGAAAGCACCGAGAAATAGTCATTTCGAATCTAGAAGCCACACGTGTCCTCACTCATACACTGGTTACCGAGTGACTTGTGATAAAAGAAACATAAGTATGTCGTCAAAAACACGCCTTCAACCCTTGAACTCGCAAGCGACGGGAGCTGGGAAGTTTCTTACCTACTGTAGGTAACGCGTGACTGGAACAAAGTGTTAGTATAATTGACTCCCTACACCACCACACCACGCGTGTAACTATCTATGTCATAAATGGCCAATAGTCATTGAAACAACACCACGTTGACTCTAAGTTGGGCGGAGGCGTGAGAAGAAAAGACGGCGATACAGAAGTGGGGGAACTTAGCTTAGTCAGCTTCACATGCCAAACTCAACTCCCTGCAGGTGGTCTTCCGCTTTGTTATCATCAAACTTCGCTTGCGGCCTCAAACATGATTAATATCTACCAAAAGTTACCAGCTGGACTTACTGTCGGTGGATCGCTCCGCTGCTCGACCATTTTCACCAGAACTACTGTAGACTAGCACAAGTACCACTCGACCGAGAATCTCTGTCAGAATATCGCCTTTAGTCTGCCGTTAGTGGCACTTTTCTACCGCTACACGGGCCCTAGGCACCATCGCGAAATGTCCGCCGAAAATTGGAGTCCATGAACGATCCTCTTTTTTTTTACCTCATTATTACGACATCTACTTCTAGGAGCTCCAATAATATTACGGAGAAAAGGCAATCCCAGTACTATATCAATTCACAATTTCACAAAAAAAATCGGCCACATTTCTCTTCACTACTACTTCAGCAAACTTCGTCTCACCCAACCCCTTAACCTTATCCAACATGGAACAAAGCCAACGTCGAACTCCCTTCTCTCATATACGAGCACAATCCGCAGATATTGTCCAGAGCAACATGTCTACCTCCATGCTCTTCTCGATGCTGCCTTCAGCATTGCAAGCACGAATTCCTCGACTTTCCTCCCTCCGTCGATCCGTTAGCAGCATTGCATTGTCACAAAGTTTGGTTTCACCAACGCCAACGACGGGCTTCCACACTCCAGATATGGGCTACACGACAGCCATGGTACTTGGTCGATCGAATGATCTCGGTGGAGAGTATGGTTCAAGCATCGACTCGGATGATGAGGGATTACAAATGACCACTGTTGCAGCCAGTTCCTCGGAAGAAATCCAACTTCATGAAAATAGTACAGGCATATCGTGGAAGTATGCCAATCAGGGTAAGTGGTTCCATTGGTGGTGACTGGGTCATTCTAACATCCATTGATAGGCCTTAATCTTCTTGGCCACGCCGTCAGCGAGTCCTCGGCCTGCCACCAGACTGGCGGCATTGGAAACGCCAGCTTTGCAAGACAAATGTATATTCACTCCCTCACCTACCTTCTTCGCGCACTCCCACACGACATGACGACCGAGGAGCAACTGAGTGTGCGAAGCTCATTGCCCGAAGGCGTGGTTGAGCCGTTGGGATTCGCCGTGGAGGGAGGCATGCCCAATACTGCCACTGGCAGTCTCAAACTACCGCAACGAAAACCATCTCTTCTTCATCGAACCCTCGCCACGACGATCGTTCAACTGGTCATATTTTTCCAACTTATTTTCCCACATATCAAGAACTTTCTCCAATCGGCATATCGATATGATCGACAACATAAGATCACGGAGAAGGTTCTCACTCAAGGTGTGACCACTGTAGATGAAATTGGCAAACGTGGCCTGACGGTCACGGGTGCGATATATGGCATGGGGAATGGCAGAGTTGGGGAGCTGATTACCGAGAGCGCTACATGGCTGGTAGAAGGTGTGTCAGGAGGGATACATGAGGGTCTTGGGGAAGGAATGGCCATGATGGGCGGGATGAGAACGCCCGGTTTGGACAATAAATGAAAGCGAGGTTACGGGACCACGCTGGCGTATGGTTTATGTGACATCCATTAGTGATTATCGGTGGGAGTTTGTTTTCATAATACCCTGGGAAGGAGGAGTTTGGATCGATTGGGCCGTCCTGAGTCTGGATGAGTTTTGATTTTGATCTGATTTTGATTTGATTTTGATTTGATTTTGATTTGATTCTGATTTGATTTTGATTTTGATTTTGATTTGATTTTGATTTTGATTTTGATTTTGATTTGATTTTGATTTGGTTTTGTTTATAGATTTGCATTTGCCATTGAGTAGAAGTTGATGATGATATGTTCTTTTCTTGAGTAGCTAATTTAATTGATGATCGTATGTTCTTTTTTGATTATTTAATTCCATTAATTGAATTTGTATTACCCGTACGCAAATATCCGTATCATTCATACAAATACCTTTCCGAGAACTACGCCTTTGCCAGAGCTTGAGTTGAGGCAACTGTTCATGCTCAGAGTCTCAGCCACCTGAGATGCAGGTGGTGCAGCACCCCGGGCGAGGTCGGGTGCAGTTACAGACGCGTGCACGTGACCGAGGGTGGCAACTGGCAGGGGTCCACGGACGGGGGTTCTGATAGAGGTCTGTTCCCGCGGTTATCCCGGCGTTAGGTTAGTGCAAATCGAAAATCGTAGATTTTTTTCCGCTGATAGACGTGAGAGACCCAGAGGCACCTCGCACTCTGAATATCCCACAACAACAACAACAACGGCATTCAATCGCCATCAGCAGATCTCAATTTTCCTCGTTGACTACATGTCACCTGTGTATTTGACTCGTATCATTCAGTAAATTGATTTTCATTGAAGCTGCCGTCGTCTGGAGATCATGTTCAACGCAGCATGCCGCAGAGGCCCTGCCTCGATACCACGAGTCCTTCGCACCGCAACAACAACCTCAGCCTTCCGAATTTCGTCTGCGAGACCTTCGCCGCTTCAATGGACCTCATCCACATCCACATCCAAATCCATTGCCGCGAGGCCGCTCGTGGAGACGAGATGGCTACATGTATCGTCGATGTTGAGAAGTCAAGCGGCCGGGGCCAGAGAACACGCGCCACAGGAAAAACAGACATATGAGATTACCAAGTTTAATGAGTTGCTCCAGCACGACTTGGTCCATCCAAATATCGTCAACCGAATTACAAGGGGGATGGGCCATCACACCATGACCTCGGTCCAGTCCATGACCATCAATCAAGCCCTTCAAGGCGCAGATATGTACGTTGTGATGGTTTCAAAACTCGATAGAATCCAAACTGATAGTATTTAGTATTGCACAAGCTCGTACCGGAACCGGAAAGACCCTTGGTTTCCTCGTCCCAACTTTGCAAAACATTCTGGCGAGAAATCCTGACCTCGCCGTACGAAAGAGGTACTCTCGAGCTCGCGCTTCAGATATCCGCGCCATCATCATATCACCTACCCGTGAATTGGCTGAGCAGATTGCCGTCGAAGCGCAGAAACTCTGTCAAGACACAGATTTGATTGTTCAAGTCGCAGTTGGTGGAAACAGCAAGAGAGATATGTTGATGAAGACTCGCAGAGAGGGATGTCACATTCTTGTTGGAACACCCGGCAGATTGTATGACTTACTGAGCGATCCGCGAAGTGGCGTGGAAGCAAACGATTTGACAACTTTGGTGATGGATGAGGCTGACCGTCTTTTGGACGATGGATTTTCGGTGGCGATTGACGAAATTCAGAAACTTCTACCTGATAGAGAACAAGTTGATCGACAAACCCTCCTGTTCTCTGCCACCGTTCCTAGAGAGGTTATGCATCTGGTCAAACGAACATTAAAGCGCGGCTTCCACTTCGTACAAACTGTGAAAGAAGGAGAGCTCGCCACGCATGAGAAAGTCCCACAGTTTCTCGTAGCAATGCCTGGTTACGAGAATTTCATGCCGGGCCTTTTCGAGTTCTGCAAACGGGAGGTTGAAAAAGCTGCAAAAGGAGAGGCAATGCCATTCAAGGCCATCATCTACTTCCAGTCTACAGCCAACGTACAACTTTCATACCGAATTTTTGACAATTTGATCGACCAGAGTGGTGGGCGATTTGGCAAATCGCCACTGCATCCAGCAGAGTTCTCCCAAATCCATGGCCAGTTGAGTCAGGGGCAACGACAACATACCTCTGACCGCTTCCGAAGAGCCAAATCTGCTATTCTATTTTCAACTGATGTTACTGCCCGTGGATTGGATTTTCCAAATGTCAGCCATGTAATCCAAATCGGCTTACCTTCCAACCGCGATCAATACGTTCATCGAGTCGGTCGAACTGGTCGAGGAGATAAGGCGGGAGTTGGATATCTTTTCATCCACGAGTCAGAAATCAGAATGGCCGATAATATGCTTCGAGGACTTCCACTTAAGGAAGATCTGAGTCTCGAAATGGCAAAGGTTGATATGACCGAAGATGCCCAGCTACCTGCGTCTGTGGCAGATATTATCAGCAAGATTTCGGATGCTACTAAGATGGTCGATCGAGAGACGAAATATGCAGCTTACATGGGTGCACTGGGCCAAATGAAAGGTATTTCTAGAGGGATCGAGGTATTGAACCAATGGACCAAGTTTGGATGGGGCTGGGCAGAGCCACCGAGTGTCTCACCAGCTCTTGCGGCGAGATTAGGTATTAGATCCTCGAATGTTGGCAGAAGCGGCGGATCGGGGAGTAGATTTAGTGGTGATGATGGAGGCCGAGGTGGGGTTGGTGGTCGTGACAGAGATCGTGGTGGCTTTGGTGGTCGTGATAGAGATCGCGGTGGCTTTGGTGGTCGTGATAGAGATCGCGGTGGCTTTGGTGGAGACAGAGGAGGCAGAGACAGAGGAGGCAGAGACAGAGGAGGAAGAGACCAAGGCGGATTTGGTGGAGACAGAGGAGGAAGAGACAGAGGAGGAAGAGACCAAGGCGGATTTGGTGGCAGAGGACGATCCTCTGGATTTGGAAGAGATGGTGGAGATAGGGAATCGTTCCGAGAGAGAAAACGATTTTAAACGACCGCCACGACCGAACGATATATCCACCCCAAAAGAATTAGGGTGGGCAAAGGAAGGAATGGAGGGGAGGGATGGTATAATGGGTGTACATTAGATTTTGGGGGACTTTTTCTTATGATGTTTGTATGCGCTTTTGTTCGATGTATCAAAAATGTTGTTGTGTTTTAGGGGTTTAGATCTTCGATGGCGTCCTTCGCTTCATTTTTATTTTTTGCTGAGATGGGCGTAAGCTCTAGCGAGGTTTCTTTTGTTGGCCTGAGATTCTTTTTCTTGGCCTGGGATTCCTGTTTGTGTTTTTGCAAGGAAGGAAGGGATGGAGGGAGGGATCAAAAATGTTGCCGGGGTGATGGAGGGGTTCGCTTTTTTAGCTCATGATGATACAATACACACTCTACTTTTGGTTTTCTTTTTTTTCGGATACTGGTGTAAGTAAGTGATTTGGTTCTTTGTGAAGATGGGGAGGGTTTGATGATTGTGGGCTGGGGGAGTGGAGGTTTGGAGTAGTATGGAATGGGAGGTAGGTGGGTAGGTAGGTAGGTTGGTAGGTAGTTATTAACTTGTTTTACTCTTGTTTTACTGTTGTGTTTTGATGGTATAAAGTAAAGCGAGGTGAGTTGAGTTGAGTTGGTTGATTTGATTGTTAGTGGGGTTGGAGTGGTATATTAGCGTGATGATAGATATTGGTATTTCGCTAAAGGGTTGAGGGCTCTGTATTATTCTATTATTCTGTTATAATACCAGAGTGCGAAGTGCTAAGTGCGAAGTTTGGAATTTGGGGTTTGGAGTTGGGGGCTTGAAGGGAAATACTTTATTGTTTGGGTAGTTGGTGGGTTGTTGGTAGGTAGAGGAGGTGAGTAGGTATTGTACTTGAGGTACAGTACTTTATAAAAAGGATCAGGGGAGGTGGATAGAGTATGTGTATGTCTATGGGCAGGTGTTACTATTCTACGCTAAATTATGCATTTCGAGCGCTAGGATTTTTTTTAATAATGCTAACTGAGATTGAATTCTTAAAGTACGATTATATAGATGGAATTAGAGGTGTCTTGTGGGTTTGGGAAGAGGGGGCGCAGTTAGTTGGTACGTACTTAGATATAGATATTGTCGGTACAATCAGGTCTTGGGTGGAAAGGTGGACGGTCACGTGCCACTGTCTAAGACAGTATGGCACACACTCCATATATTAGCTAGAAAACCATACTCTCCTTTAGAACTCATACGTAATATAACCAAATAAAGTTATACCGTATCCTATCACTTCGCTAGTGATACTAACACTGATTAGTGTCGGTACACCTAGCACTTAATAGTAGTTATAAGAAGGGTTAAAGTAATTGTCACGGATGCCAACAAAGGATAAAGTGTATACAGCTTTTGAATCAATTGCTAGAACTAAAACCGTAGGTACGAAGAAATCAAACTAAAGAGAGAAGAGAATCTGAAAGGAGCGAAGTTATTTAAGTTGTTCCAATGCCAAGTCTCGTCACGTGCTTGGCCAAGCGAATGAAATCCTGTCAAATGAAATCCAGCTCCGTCACATATAGAACCTTCGTTCTCTCTACATCGCCTACATCACCTGTCGATGTAGTCGACCTCCTATCGGTAACATCGACTATCGATACAGGCGATGCGATTGATCACGTGACTACATACACGAGAAATCCCTGGATCGCTTAGCTAGTCTAANTCGTCACGTGCTTGGCCAAGCGAATGAAATCCTGTCAAATGAAATCCAGCTCCGTCACATATAGAACCTTCGTTCTCTCTACATCGCCTACATCACCTGTCGATGTAGTCGACCTCCTATCGGTAACATCGACTATCGATACAGGCGATGCGATTGATCACGTGACTACATACACGAGAAATCCCTGGATCGCTTAGCTAGTCTAAGCATCTGTCACGAATCACGTGTTCACGTGATAAGAGAAGACCAGGCGGCGTCCTGAAAGGTCAAGCACTATCAGTACTCTTATAGCAAATAGGGACGCTTGGGCTAGCTAAGCGATCCAGGGATTTCATTCGGTTAGTATCACGTGACAGGGTCACATGATCGTTGGAGCTTGCAGGAGCTTGCGTTGGAGCTTGAGGATCTTGGGCTCCCCGTAGGCTCCACGAGAACGAAGGTTCTATATAAGACTGGCACTTCTGCCTTTAGATAGGAGCTTCGTGCTCAACTTAGTTATCAATCTTATCATATTAGTTTGACATCTTTGATACAAGTAACGAGTTCACTTCCAAGTGAACAACCCGATAGTCTTCTTCTTATCATAGCATACCAACCAGCGAACACCCAGCCAAGTTTAGTTAGCCAGTTTGAGTATTCGTTACAGCATCCCTATTTGCTATAAGAAACCTGGATGTGCCTGTCGAGGGTTGCGCCTCTTTATTATGACAAGTATCACGTGAGAACGTGATTCGTGACACCCGGCCCCTCGCACCGACCCCGCCCTTAGCCCGCTACTACCTCTAGCCTTTATTTAAGGGTCTGAGAGAAAATAGTAATTCTTTTAGCTATAGCCTCTAAATTAACTTTTTAACAAAGAATCCTAGATTAAAATGTATAATAACTACTATTATGATAAACTTCTAGTATACTTTAGCTAGTACTTTTAATATTAAATTTTTAATCTATATTATTTTTATAAGTACTCTCTAGGTCTAAGATAATAAATAAGGTTATTAAAGCTAAAAATAGCTATTTTTACTTTTTCTATATAAAATTTTAACTAACTAGTTATAGAAATATATAAGTTAGAGAATATAATATAATATTTTAGAAATACCTATATAACTACTTAGAGTATTCTACTATAGAATTTCTATTATTCTAACCATTTCAAAATCCTGAAGAAAGCTAGCTATCTTACGCGAATCATTCTATGAACTGAAAAACTACCTTGAAAATGGCAACGGTCGAAGAAAAACAATGTCACGTGACAGAATACCTCGCTTCACTTCGCTTGTCAATGGTGAATACAATAACTTCTAATTCACCTCTCACTTACAACTACCCAATGAAAAGTTTTTCCTAGCACAGCCTCAAAGCCTCGCACGTGAACACGCGCTAACGCTCGCTACCCTAGCGCAAACGTCTGCAGATATATTCTCGTCTTCTCGAGCTTCTCACAACTTTTTTTTCTAGCCTCCTACACAACAAAAACCACCACCACCACCATCACCACCAGCCAACCAACCAACCACCACCACCACACCACACATCACAATGGCCTGCAACCAATGCGAGACCCTTCGGGCCGAAAAGGCCAATATCAGCGCCCAGCTCCGGGAAGCACGGGATACCATCAACGAACTCCATGCAAAGATCCGCGAAAAGAACTTTGAAGTGGAGGAAAAGAACGCCAAAATTCGCAACCAGTCCATCAAAATCCAGCAACACGAGGGTACCATCAAGAAGAGAAACGACCAAATCAAATCCCTCGAAGCTGAAATTGCCAAACTCGCAGAGGAAAAGAAGGAGTCTGACAAGATGGTAGAGGGCATGGGCGAGGAGCTTTTTGGTGTATCGGAGGAATTGGACAATGAAAAGGAGAAAGTTGGTGTCTTCGAGGCTTCTTTGGAAGATGCGAGAGCAAATTTCACGACTTTGAAGACGGAGATGGATGATGTTAAGGGGGCTATGGGTCTTGAGATCAGGGCTCATGTCCAAAATATTGAGACTTTGGAGTCTGTAAAGACGGACTTGGTGGAGAAGATCAACGACTTGGAGCGGGAGAAGGGTTCATTGACAACAAACATTACGGCAATGAACGGAACTATCACATCCCAAACCAGCGAAATCGTAACCCTGTCGACCAAAAACCTACAATTGACCACTGAACTTGCAGACGCCCAGTCCACAATGGAGTCCAACACCGTCAATCATCAAGCAGCATTGGTTCAACTCAACAAGAGATATAGCCATATCAAATATGTGTTTCTCTTCGTGTCCTTCCTCTTGTCTGTCGGTTTCGGTGTCTTTGTGGCTCCCCTCATCTACAACACCATTGCCAACTATTTCGCCCCGCCTCCCGTCCCTTCGATCGAGCCGCCTCCCGTTCCTTCGCTCGCGGCAATCTCCCGGCTCCAAGCCGCGGTGCAGCCAATTTATCTGAAGGAAGCGATGAGCATCGGCCGGGATTGGACCCCCCCACCGACCTTTGGTGAGAACTTCGTTGTTTTGGCGAATTTGCTCTGGAGAGAATTTGGCGCCAATCATGTAAATTAGTTATTTGGCCGGGGCCACGGTTTGGTTTGTACACTCCTCCCTTCCTTACTCCCTCCATCCCGTCCTTTCTTCTGACCATTTAACCCTGCTTGGTTAAACCTCGTTTTAATATTTTCGTACCTCGTCTGCCGCGGCTTAAGGATGCCTTCGGGTACCCTTAACTCGTAGTAATGACTTTGGTCGAGAATGAAACCTGGTTTCTGGGTGGGGGTTTCGGTGTGGGCTTTCTTCTCCCTTGTTCTTGAATCTCGCCGGATGCGTGTTAAGAATGCCTTTGGGTACACTTATCTATGTGTTCTGGTCAATCGCAGGGTTGGAGGTTTGTTCATGTCGTTGGTGCAGTATCTCGGATGGGGGTGTATGGTTAGGTTGGATGTGCTATTCTTTTGTACATGGGCGTAGCGTTTTTTATTATTGTTTTTTCATTCTCTTTTCTTTTCTTTTCTTTTCTTGTAGGAGATACCCAATGGTGCAATTGGAGCAGATCGGGGGCGGGAATAGTTGTACGTCGCTTCAACGGAGAAATACAAATGTTTAAGCAGACTTCGGGTTGAGATCTCTCCCTCATCGTGCAACACAGTGATGATTGATCGACATCCAGGGTCTTTTGCCTAATGAGTGCATGTTGGATCGACCTAAATTGGAAACAGCTGCAGGTGTATCCTGTAACATGGCCAGTTGAGCCCCATACTTTGACTTTGCCATAGATCCTCACCGGTTCTCCTATGCACCGTTCCTTCAACAATCCAACCCTTACATCTTCCACGTCATCAAACTCTCTCTATACTGATCACACATCTCAAAAATCGCACTCTAGGCACATTCAACTAAAACCATGATCCCACAACTGCCTTCAGGGCTAGACCTCTCCAATATACAGGTAAGTGTACTACGGCCTGCTTCCCAATAAACCTTCATAGCTCGCGCCTCGAACAACTATCTAGTTCTCGATCCCGGTATTGCAATAGTGATTTGGCCATCCTCTTCTGCTCACTCGATCTACTCAACGGTCAGGCCTCCAAGAAGTTTGGTTGGGATAAGAGTACGAGTACCCTGTATTTCTCTGTATTCTGAAAATTTATCGCTAATAGTCAGCAGCCTGGTTACTCATTACAATGATAATCACACTTAGCAACATCGGAATTTCGTAGCCTCGTAGGCAAGTAGTTTTCGCATCATCTTACTGTTTCTATGTGTACCAATATATCGTGGCAAAGAGGCTCACCACTCATGGGACTTGCCTGTTCTTTTATTTGATGGAAGTTATTCTAAGGTATGAGTTTACGTTTGTCGTTTTCTATACACAACTAAACGTAGTAGCTTACGTTGAAACAGAAAGTTTATGCCGGTAATATGATGACGAACTATTGTTCTCATTTCACAAAATTGAGCCTTCTCATGCTTTAGATACGGATCTTCTGGAATAATAAAGGAATGAATACATCTATCCGGGGAGGCATGGTATCGATCTTAGTATCTGCTTCCTCACGGTGGGCTCGCATTTTCGTATATGTAACAACCAAGATTACGAGGAAATTAGCACGATGAAATGAGATAACGAAAGTAGTGAAGGAAAATTGCTTTATTTCTTCGCTATGCTATGTGGAATTATTGTAAAAAGTCCGCCTTAGTCCGTAAACACAGTGCCCCACCAGCATTTTGTTAAATCCTTTGATGGATTACCAACTTGAGACCTAGCAAGGCAATAGATAAGATGTCGCGAAAAGCTAGAAAAAACCCAAGGACGTATTGCTCTGCGACTTAGGCTATGGCCAGTGTGATCGAGAGCGAGGTATCGAGGAAGAGGATCGGAGACGAGGATGTTGCTCCGGTGATGTTGTATTACGTATACTTTCGAAGCCGAATGCATCTGAGTTGTCTTCAGATGCATCTCCCTCGCTAGCCTTATAGCTACTCCCAGCCGCCCTCATTCATTCCTTGGTTATGGTAGTTGTAATTCTTGATGACTTGGCTGAAAAAGTTGGGCTCGGCAGTAGCGGCTCTCCAATCCCGCCACCTTGCCTTATACTCTGAATCTAGGTCATGTAACTCTTCACTTGACCCATCATCTTCGTCCGTGATGATGGCCTTGGTGATCCTGGAACGTGCTTCCATTCCTACAACCACCTCAATCTTTCGTATAATCCACTTCGGTGATTTGGTTTTAACGGTTGCAAGAGACTGCGTAACCTTCTTCATGACCCATGCTGCTCTTAGACCGCATTGGTTTTCAGGATGAGGAACTAAGAAGCAAATTTCATCGTACTCCTCCTCACATCTTGAATAGTTATAGAAGTCATTGAAGCAGAGGACAATCTGAAGGGTTTCCAAATTGCCCAAAAGTGACCAGATCTCTGAAGGCAGTTGGGCAAATACGACCACAGGGACACTCATGTGTCGAATGCGCTGCAGGTCATTGAAGTTCGCTTCAAGTATGTCTCCCACCTTGCCACTCAGAGATCCAAGTTCAAGTTTTAGGATGAGGGTTTGTAGAGTTACCGAGAAACGAGGTTTTGTGCTATGAGACCACGAAATGTCCTCGCACCTTTTGATGTGAAAGATACCGTAGTCGGTATTGAAGCATGCGGGGCGCGTCTTCGGAGGCGCGTGGGTATTCCAAAAGAATACATGGAATACCTCTAGGCAGACGGTTCGTGATAATTTGCATGCGTGTAAAAGGGTTGGGATCGGGCGGTCAAGGGCGTAGGAGTGAGCCGGCTTTTTTTGGCACCAAAGCTTCTCTTGAGGTTAAGATATGGTCACAAGTTGTCGAAAACCAGGAAGACCCCACTTATCGCAAGTCAGATCCTCGAGGATGTATACCCTTGGATCCGAGAGTCGGGCTGCAAAAGACCAAACCTTCCGTTGTAGTTCAAGAGGCAGTTCCGGAAACTTGTGAAAAACGTATGCTGGCACCATTTTGCTTTCCACATTATCACTACCATGAATCTATGATGATTAGTCTGAGGCTGTGAATTAGTGCGGGAGACATACGCGACGTTGACGAGCGAACTCAATTGCTAAGTCGGTCTTTTGATCCATCTCAGCACGTTCAAATGTATGCCGCAGTTCTTCGATCATGGAATTCAAAGCAGCTTTGCGTTCTTGGCGTGGTTTTGCATATCTTGGTTGATCGAAGAATTCGTGGAACTGCTTGTATGGCTTGTAATTCTTACTATGCAATGCCCTTTCTGCGGCTCGCCAATTCGGACGAAAAAGGTGTTCATCTTGATTTTCTTCCTGTTGCATTTGCATATCATCGAGAAGCTGTCGAAGCCTATCGTGTGCTGCAGCCACGGTGATCCGCGCTTGCGAGGACGAGGTTGATTCCATGTTACTTGAGCTTGAGGTTGTTACTTGAGGTTGAGGTTGTCATTGGAGGGTGAGGTTGTTGCTGGAGGGTGAGGTGGTTGTTGGAGGGCGAGGTTGTTGTTGGAGGAAAGTTTGGGAGGCACGTTTGGAGGCATGTCTTCATATAGAGGGCTATGACGAGCGGCAAGAACAGCAGAACACCCGACTGGCCCTGGAGCTAAGCCTGTTCCGGCTGCTAGGGCTATCCATAAGCACGATAACTTAGTAAATACATGTCCACTTGAAAAATCTTAACTAGGTAACGATATGATCTATTGAGAGAAATTTATATGAACTTCCAAAGCTTTGCTACTTCCCATTCCGGCACACGAACACTATCCAGTATATCGGGAACAGTAGGGTCAACATCATTCACTACGCGCAAGAGATCCCGTTTGACCACAACAATATGATCGTCCTCGATGGGCTCATCTATCTGAAGCACACGTCGCAAATATCGAAGGCAACTCTGCAGTGTTTCTATCCTATCTTCATCGGTGGTCGAACGAACGCTATCCAATGCTTTGCTGAGGAGGGCAGGAAAGTATGTTGCTTGCACAGCCGGTCTGCCACGCTCGCCCGTCTAGATTGAGCCTTGCAACCAGATCCTCTCTGATATTCCTATCAATAGCGAGCCATGCCTTGTTGTAAAGATTGCGGTTGTCAAGTCTACAACTCCACCCATGCAAAGAAATCGCATCAACGCCCTATCATGAACATCACCAACATCGAGCTTCCGAAATCCTACTCCATGAAGCAACTCAGCACGACGGATCAATATGAGATCGTATGCTGGTCGCAATCCAAGCTTACCATATATTACACAATTGGCAACATCAAAAACCTTCTGATAGGCTTGGAAGATTGGCTCGTTCGTCTTCTTCGCACATGTCCAATCCGTATGTCCAGCAGCACCCGAAAGATCAAGAATCTGCTCCATGAACCGAAACTCGAACATGCGATCATTCTGCTTGAAACCCAGAAGCCCCGATAGAGATTCAAGGACGTTTTCTGCTTGGGCCAGTTGACCAAAATTGAACTCGGCTCCCAATTCGAGACTTCGGACAACATCCAGCCTATTCGCGTTGCTCAGACGATCTAGACAGCCCACAAGGCCGGAACCCACAGCTTTGTGAAGGATCATATCATGGTTTGAACCAGTGGTGTCCTCGCCAGTCTGGGCTTCGTAGTCCTTGGCTAGTTGGGGGTCTTTCCCGAGGTCATTTATGACCATCGAGGTTACGAGGTAGTCGAGGTCGGTGTCAGAAGTAATTCCTTCTTCGAAAAGTTCACACAACCACTCGAACGACGCTTTTGACAGCTTGACAATTTCTTCTTGCGATCCCACAAAGGTTTGATAATCCCGATTATGCAACCATCGGCGAGAAAGTATGCCCACAAGTGTCGGGTTGACTTCATCATAGTCAAGTCCATACAGAATCTGGGAGGCGACGGTGTTGTGGGCTTGATGGCAAGCTTGTTGGGGATAGAGGTTGCCCGCTTGAGACGTTCGAGTTCTGGAGAGAACTGATCGAGGATGAGGCGCAAGACTTCCTCATCGCTGCTTTGAAAGAAAGATTTTGAGGTTATGGTATCGAAGATTCGGGAAGTATGATGTTTGCAATCCATTTTTGGTGGTTGAGAATTTAAGAAGCGAACTGGTTCCAATATTGTGGCCATCGAAACTGCTAACAATTGCAGGAGTTTATACTTGAGAAGCTGCCACATAGTGACTCCCAGGCCAACTGGGTCTGAATGGACAATGAGGCTTTGTTCATTAGGCTGTCTGTGACACCCAACAGGACTTCCAACGGAACGTCCTATGGGAGTTTGCTGAGATCGGTTTGTGTTACATTCTCTTTGTCTAATCAGAGCTCTAACGTCTACTGGGCACGGTGCACAAGCAGCAGACCAATCGCTTCTTGTGAATTTGAAAGGTGGCGAGATGGTGAGAATATGCTCTTTTCAGTCGGACTGAAGATCGAGTGCTATTTACAAGGCTTAATTGAGAACAGCACCACAACCACGAAAACTTTCAGACGGCAGATTGCAAACAAGAATGGAGAGACCCCAATAAAGAATCCTTATAATAAATATTCGCTCATATAGTTTTGTTGGAAATTTCCCATGTTTTGCGAAAACACCACATTTCTCGTCAGAGCACCTGCGGTTGAATTAAGGTTGCCATGGTGGCTGGGGCTTAGGAGTTATATCCGACCCTCCGTCTTACAACGACGACATCTCTGGTGACCTGATCCACCACCAAATTTGCTAAAAAGAAACTCAAGGCGCCATCGCCTTGAAAAGAGAAATGCTCTTACTAAAAATACTAACACTCATCTTCATTAACTTTACGTAGTCCCACAATGGTAGCTCTTGATCTTGTCAACGCTTCGAACGCTCAACTTCGCGAGTTGGGCCCTGGTCTGGTAGCTCTCTTTGGTATGCTATGCTTCCAGTGTCATTCGAACAAGTGCTAACAGATTATAGTTGGAGGAACCAGCGGGATTGGCGCGTTCACACTCAAGACGTTTGTGAAAGATACGGTCTCCCCAAGAGTATATCTTGTTGGCAGATCAGCACCAGCCGCAGAACGAATCATCAAAGAATGCGAGGGTCTGAACAAGGACGGGAAAGTCGAATTCTTACGGGCAGATGTTTCAGAATTGAATGAGGTGGACCGCGTGTGTAAGGAGATTCAGAAGAGGGAGAAGAAGATCAATCTGTTGGTACAGAGCCAGGGGAATTTCTCTTTGGCTGGAAGACAAGGTAACAGGTTTTTGGCTATCTCCTATCTCAGTTTGCAATCTTATGCCGAGAGTTCAAATGCTGATTCTTAATCCCAGAAAATCCCGAGGGGCTGGATCGCAAAATGACCCTAAACTTCTATGGTCGAATGCGCTTCATTTACAACCTCAATCCCCTCCTCCAAAACGCAACAGCATCCACTCCCAACTTCGCACGCTCACTCAGCATCCTTGGTTCCGGCGCCGAGGGGGTAGTGAACTTCGAAGATCTCGATTTGGAGAAGGAATACTCGGGCATGCGATGCGCAAACCACACAATAGTAATGAACGACTTCATGACGAACGAGTTCGCAAGCCGAGAACCCTCCGTTAGCTATATACACTCAAATCCAGGCGTGGTAAATACCGGACTTTCCAGAGGCCTGCCATGGTATGCGCGCTATGCTTTGAAGGCTGCGACGCCCTTACTGTGGCCATTTTTCACGAGCGCAGAGGAGACGGGAAGTCGACAGTTGTTCTTGGCTACCAGTGCCCTCTATCCGCCTGGCAAAGCTGCTGATGGGTCGGCTTTTTCTTCTGGTGTGCCGGCTCCACAAGGGCTATCGACCGTGAAGGGTGCAGATGAGAAGGTTGGGAGTGGTGGGTATATCCTTCATTATACTGGTGAGTCTACGGGAAAGAAGATATTGCAGGAATACAGGGAGAAGGGGGCCTCGAAGACTGTCTGGGAACACACCATCGGAGTTTTTGAGGGCTTAGTCAAGAACAACCATGGTAAAGGTAGTACTGTGGGCTCTTGAGAAACGCTCTTTTGTGGGTATGATAATGATGATGACCTTGGACGGCGTTAGCTTTGTACTCTCCCCTATAGATATTTATGATTCAGCTTTTGTTTCTTCCATCACATCTCCACTATGTCAGAATCATTTAGCTTTCCCAAAATTGGGACAGGTCGATCAAAGATACAAAATACACGACAAGTGACTGGTTCTTTTGGCACGACTTGTACCCTGTTCTCCACTAAAGCCGCCCTGGCAAACCTACAATTCATAGGCTTGGCACGAAGTATATAGAGTCAACTTTGGCCCTCCCCTCCTTCCTTTTACAGTACAACACCAACACCCATCTTGCTATATCACACACATCCACATATCCAAGCAACCCCCCAAAACCTCATTGATATACCACCACCATGCGTCTCACTCTGATTCCACTTTTCGTTGCCGCCCGTACGCTTGGTGCATGGGGCGTGGAACAAGATATCGGGAGAATATTTGGCAACACAGACGATATGAATTTGGCGAAAGATGGATTGTTCTATGTATCTCAACCGACTCGGACTGTTCCACTCTAAATATGGACAGTACAAGTACGCTCTCATTCTTTAATTTCTACATACGAATCACCAAAGTTTTTCAAGTGCACCGTTTCCGTCCCGTTCGATCAAGTTTGAAAGAGAAGTTGGCTTCTGTTACAAGTAGGTGAGATCGATCTCCGCGGGTCAGAACACCCGCGAGTGCTTCCTTCTGTTTTCCTTTCGTTGTCCCACCAGCTCCTTCCTCGCGTCGCTAAACGTCACTACGCCAAGACTTCCTATACGAGTACTCAACCATAACACCTCTCCACTGACACATCTCAACTCTCTACCTTTCCACCCTCCCTTCTTCCCACTCATCCTCCTTGTCGATCCCCGTCGATCTCGGGCTCTCCTCTCCTGCACCACGTCTGTCTGACACCCAACATACACCCGTAGAGAAGACTCTCTCCAACTTCAAGGCAAAATGGACTCTACAAACCAACGCAGAAAGCCAACACCATGGCGTCCTCCAAGGAACCCCTTTCCCGTCTTTCGGCCGTACGTCTCTCAATTGGAAGGCATGCGACAGCGCCATAATCAGGAAGATAATAAAGCCAAGTCCAACCGCACTTTCTGGCTGACCTGGCATAACATTGAAACCAAAGCGGCCAAAGACTTCGCCAACGAAGAATGGGACACTCAACAATACGAGGCCGAGCTAGCGCTTTTCAAAAAGCTTTGTAAGTGTTTGCTCGCTTTCTTTGCGTCCCCATCAGTTGCGAAATGGGCTAACGAGCACTTCTGTGTTTCAGGGCCTGGCGAGTTCTTTCCCGGACAGTGCCCAAATCAGTATTACGTCAGTCATCTCAACCATATCGAACAAAAGGCTCACGCAGCTGGAATTCCGCGAGCGGTGTTTAACCATATTTGCGATCACGTTGCGCGTTCTCGATTTGAGGATCCTGAACCCGACACAGATATCAAGCAGTACAACTGCGAGAAAGCCCTATGGAACCACTTCTGTAAGCTTGAACCCATTGATCCCGTCGACGTTGCTCATCTTTCAATCGCAGGGACCAAGGAGGAGTTTCCGGGTATTTCACCTTACCCAAATCGCATCAACCGAGCCCCCGTTGTATCCAACGCCCCAGGTGCAACTTCTCTTGACTACTACACCTACTCTATTGGTTTGGTGGAACATCAACAACTCCAAAAAGAAGCACAAGCAAAACCAGTCTCGTCCGATGTACCTGGCACACGTCAAAAGAACGCTTTGCCTATCAAAAAAGAAAAGTTCGTTACCGAAAATTTCACAATGGAAGATTTGTCTACAATTCTCAAAGCACCCACACAGGGACCAGTTGCTAGCTTCTCACCAAATCCCTTCCGAAATCCTGTTGTTCCCACGCAGACTTTGACTAGTAAGTTGCCTCTTTTCCAATCGCGGTCTTGTGGCACATCAAGCATTTCAATGTGGGAAATGGAGTCAAATAATTATTGTGCACAATAATCATAACATGTTACATGCAATATTTCGGCTAATATCTTTCGGCAGATGTACCCAAACCAAACACAAGGGGATCTTCGACAAGAACTGCGGCATCATCATCGAAGGCGCCACAGACTCCAACCCAAGCCTTTGCAACAGGCTCCAATGCGTCATCGGGCAAGCCTACCCTTGATGCTCCGTACGTATCAAAAGTGTTGGATGATCAAGTTCCTCTTACCACAGACGACCATGCTTCCGCTCTCCCCCCAGCACCCCATGTCGCTGTGGTTGATTCGTTGTTTGGACATATTAGCAAAGATATGAATCTAATGGTCGCTCTATCTAAGGCCCTCGGCTGCAACATTTATTCTGACAGAGTCCCAGGAAGCACTAATCTGACCTGGATCTTTGTTGAAGCATGGCCTGAGTGGCCCGGTTGCGAGACTGATGTACGAGTTCTTGAACGAGCTCATTCCATTGTGGAGGAATGGTGCAAATTGAGCGTCGAGGAGTTCTGGAAAGAAGTTACAAGTACGGAGTCTATCGATGATGGTGATCAGGATGGTATGAGAAAGAGGAGACGAGTTGCATAATGGATTTCATGTGGATATAATCGATGGAAGCTGGAAAATCATGTATTGCATTTCTTCATCGCTTGGGGCTCGGGCCTTCTGTTCTACTGGAATAAGGCAGTATGGGAATTATGGGATTTCATGAAAGGGTACTTTACCGATGAAGTGTCGCTTTTTAGCTTAGCTTTGCTCTCTGTAATCGGTCAAAATGACAGTGGAAATATTTGAGAATGATTTACTGCTGGCTCATGGATTTACTTTGGTGGTTGATGATGGTACAGGGAATTATTCATACCACACGTATATGGAGTCTGAGTTCATCGTCGCGAAGTGAGGGCTGTTACATGCATGTATGTATACGTACTAGTAAGCAAATTTATTCCCATGAATCTTTAGAACCCTTCCACCAAAACGAAGTACAACCAACCCACCAGCTCAAAACAATTCATATCCCCAGTCGAGAATTTTCTATTACAACACAAGTAAAGTATGAACCTCTCCCCCCCCTACCCTTCCCCCTTTTTATTAAGTGTATTAGTTATTAATGAAGGAATGAATAAGACTAAATATGATATGGTATTCGGGCAGAAGGGAGTCTGGATTTTACATTTTTTATTTTGGATCAAGGATGGGAGGGGGTGGAAGGGGGAGGGGGTTTGAGGTGTGGAAGGAGGATGGAGGATGAGGTGTTGAAGGAGGATGAAGGATGAGGTGTTGAAGGTGGAGGGAGCGTGGAAGTGTACAAGGAGGATGGAGGATGGAAAGGAGAAAGGAGTGGGATGGATAGGATTTGAAGGAGGTTGGGATTTGAGGTTTTGGGATGGATATTGGATAAGGGGTGTTATGTAGGTTGTACTAATATCGGTTCAGGGTCTTTTAAGGGATAAGGATAGGGATTTACATTGTATTAGACTCGCTTTCGTATAGATACGTTACATACATTCCGATATATACATTTTAGACCTGTCTGAACACCTCTTTAGAGTTTACAGTTACGTGGATATCGGCATGTGCTGATAAAGAGTGCCGAATTGTACGACTTTTTGGATGGGTTAGGGATGCTGGGTAAGGTGCTTCGATTTTGCGACGGGAGCGTGGTTGTTGGGGTATGAGCGATTGAGGTAGGGCGTGGGTTGTCTTGGTGGCTGTGAAGTGGTGGTATGGTGGAGTTGTGAATAGGTAGGGGGTTGCTGGGTTAGTGAATAGGTGTGGGGTAGGGTAGGAGTTTTGGGATTGGGGGTGGTTAGGAGGGTTGTTGGGTGTGAGTAGGTTAGAGATGGGAGAATCTATCTCCGAGACCGTAATTATATTTTTAGTTAGAGTTGCGCGTCTGGCTTTTGTAGTCTACTTACGATTCTATCACGAGCGGCTACCCAGAAAGAATATATTACTCGAGTATAATGGTGTCGATAGAAGTGAATAAGTCTTCGCACTATCTCACTTTCCTACCCGAGAGTATAATACGTATACTAAAGCCTTCGGGATCTCTTTTACTGGCCCGCTATCACGCCTATTTATATACCACCATTGGCATTAGTAATGTATTTATTAGTACGTAAGGTAACAACAAAAGGCTAGCCTTTTCGTTTCTGTTTTTGGGGATATATAGGAATAGAAAGATCGTATAGTAGCCGAGAGCATTCTAAGCCCTATGTGCTAGTCTTATGCATGTGTCTTTTTTTTTCTTGTGAGTACTAAGTAGGATAGACGTGAATATAAAGATAAATTAATAATTATTCGCTTATAGTCAGTTTTAGTACGGGGTAGGGAATATATTATTTGTGTTAAACAGCCCCTGAGGCACTTGTAAGTTATATTTAACTATCCTTAATTAATCCTACAATGGTAGTTGTTGTTATTATGATACTAGGAGTAGTATTAGTAGTAGTAGTAGTATTATTAGTAGTAGTAGTTTCCCCGCCTACGTTCAACTTCCTGAACTAGTACTAGTTATATTATCGAATTATCGTTTATCGCATTACTCCCTAAAAAAGAATCTTTCGTAACTCTATAACTAACGAAAGACTAGATTTTCAAGAAGAAACTCCTCTTTATAAGCGTATAATAATAATTAGTTAATTTGTTATTATTATAGACAAGTAATCGAATAAATCAAACGATATATATAATCTTACTTAGTTACCCTCGATAGTTAAAACACGTCCGGTTATTCGCAAGGAGCGAAGTAGAGAACTCCTCGGGGTAGAAGTACTTAAGTATTTATAATTACTCCTATTTACCCGTAGTTGTGAGGGTTGGAACCCATGATGGAGGCTCGGGCCATGCCCTCGCTAAGCACTGACCAAAGTCCCCGCTCAGCATTGGCCATTGCTCCACTGCTAAATTGGTTTCTCCTTTTCTACACTTTTCTACTCTATTCTTTTGACGTTACGTATTTGTCAAACAGTTTCTTGGAAGACTCCAGAAACTCTTCCTCTCTCTATATATAGAGGAAGAGATTGCATGTATGTAGTCTTCACGCACTTCTTAATTGAACATTCGAAACCTCACCTTTGAGTTGTTCAAGGTCTGGCCTCTCACAGTAGTAGAGTTTATGATATATAAGGCTATTTACTATAAACCCGAAATCGAACCTTTTTAAGGCTACCGCTTATCCTTTATAGATATAGTACGAGTAACTTATAACTACTCGGTAGTAGGTTATAGCTTACTAGGGAAAGCGAGGTAGAATATAAACCGAGATATAAAATAAGTAAGTATTTTCGTAAGTAGCTCCTACGTATTTATACGAAGGGTATCGTACTATCGCTATTAAAATAGCTCGCCCCTATACCCTAATAATAATTTAAATAGCTTGTTCTAGTTAATATAGCTCCTTCTGTTTACTTATACTCTCTCGATTTATCTTTTTATTATAGAATTATCTTATAACTTACTATATTTAACTGTTCTACTATATTTAACTGTTCTACTATATTTAACTGTTCTACTATATTTAACTGTTCTACTATATTTAACTGTTCTAATATATCTAAATATTCTACTATATCTAACTATTACACTAGTACTATAGAATATTCGAATAGAGGTAGTTTTAAATTAGCGGGTATCATAGGTCGTTCGTCGAGAATTACCTTAGAATCATAATCCTAATGTTTCGCTCCAACAAGAAATTATTCCGAGCGGTATAAAATATAACTAAACTATTAGGCGTCTTATCCTAGTAGTAACCGTCTTGTTTATTAGAGTCGAAGATATAATACTCCGATAATTTCTATAGTAACGGAGTCGAATTAAAAATTACTAGGGTTAATATCGTCTTAGCCTTATTATACTATATAAAAGGTTAATTATAAAGATTATAATAATAATTTTATTAGAATATTAAAGTTAACTTAACGTGGTTTATCAGCGAGTCGATCATATCACCGAGTCGATCACTTTTTCTTGGCACAGAACTTTACACCTAAATAAATCAACCACAATATATTAAATTAATTATCGCTCTCTATATCTGACGAACTAGATATATCTATAACTTCTTGACAAGTTCGCGCGTTATGACCAGCTTTTCCACAAGTTCTACAGCGCCGCCTAGAAGGTTGCCCCTCCTTATAACCAACCCCCGCCTCACGCATGTCGCGTCGTACTTGCTCATCTACATCCTTCTGAGCTAACATATCCTGTACATCCTCCTGAGCTAACATATCCTGTACATCCTCTACTATAAGTGCCCCTCCTTGGCGGACACGAGTCTTTTTAGCCCTACGGCGTTTACTTAGGGCTTCATTTGCAGCGCGAAGGGTACGGACCTCAGCAGACAAAAGGGTCATCTCATGTGCCATTCGCTCTGTACCCTTTGCTAACGCAGCAACTGTTTGAAAAAGTGGAGTTGGCGAGCTTCCTTGATGACAGGCTATACGATTTCGTACAAGAGTTGATTGTGAAAGGGCTTCAGTTGGGTTGGAAGGGGTCTGGGACACCCAGGGGAGGGAGTTGGCACTACACGTCCGAGGGGGAGTTGGAGTCCGTAACCTTACGTCAAGCTTTGAAAGCACTGCTTGCGGGTTAAATGGTACTAGGCCAGCTCCGCGGAATCCAGACTGACAGTTTAGGACTGTCATTGTTTCCTTGTATGCTGCTGTAAAGGCTAGAAAGAACTCAACCTTTGTAATATGGTTGATATGGGCCTTGATAAACGTCTCAATCTGCCGACCATACGCTCGTTTTAACACACTATAGCACCCAACATCAAGTGGCTGGGTTAGATGGGATGAATGAGGAGGTAGTCCAAGAGTAATAATGTTGTGTTTCGTACAGTAGTCTTGGAACTCAGCCGATTCATGACTCTCGTGCCCATCCAAAACTAGTATTCGATACAGACCCTTTGCACGAGCTGTAGTGTGTTTATCAAAGTGCTTTAACCATTCCAGGCCTGTTTCATTATTTGTCCAACCATTGCTTGTCGGTTTCATAACCCAGTTAGGTGGGAGGCCGCCGTCGGTATACCAGTTGGAGAGATGGTTCTTGCCCTGAACTACCAAGAATGGAGGAATACTCCAGCCCTCCCCATTAATACAGGCAATTGCTGTAGCCCATTCCCGATTGCCTGGCTGAACTGCCTTGCCTCTACCACGTCGGTCTGCACGAGTAACAACCATTCTAGGACAAATAACACCCATCATAAAGCCTGTCTCGTCGAAGTTGTAGAAGTCGGAGTCTGTAACCCCATATTTCGCCCTCATATTCTCTACTAGCCGGAACCATGCGCCTAGCACGTCAGGATCTTCGCATAAGGCCCTCTGGAAGTCGTAAACGCGATTAAAACGCGTCTTAAGGTCTGGTTGTCGTTGTACGAATCGATGGGCCCAGAGCTTGCCGACGCGTCTTCCCCCCCGCGATTCAAGGATAAAATTAGCCATATCTTCTACACCAGCGAGCCGGGGCGCAAATCCTCTGGAATCCATATCCAGTATATACCGAATAATCACTTCCTCTTCTAACTCAGTCAACTTATGACAATTGGCTTGAGAATCTGGGCGGTAGGTTCGGCCAGCCATTCTGTCGGAAAGAGTCGTATATGGTACATTGTAGATCTTTGCCGCAGAGCGTTTGCTTAGTTTTTTGGACGACCGAATAGCCTCGATAGCTAGAGTAATTCGCGCTTCTTGAGTTTGAATTTCCATGGTAAATAGTTGAAGAAAACGTGTGTTGAAGTTTGAGGAGGTAGTACCAAGGAAAAGTGATCGACTCGGTGATATGATCGACTCGCTGATAAACCACGTTATATAAAATACCTTTCTATTAGTATCAGGAAAGGTAATCTATTCTTTTACTATTATTATTTCGAATAAGAATAATAAGTAGCTAGAGATCGTTTAATAATTTAATTAATCCGTTTAGAATATTTATATATTTAAGTACTTTAGATAGATTTTACTATTAAACTATTCTAGTTCTCTAGTTCTCTAGGATAAGAATATTAAATAAGTAGAATTCGTTAAATAGTTGAAGTAATACTTAGAGAATGTAAAGATATTTAGGAACTTTAAATATACTATACTAATACGTTATTCTACTTCTCTAGAGTGAGGATATTAAATAACTAGACTTCGTTAAATAGTTAAGATAACCCTTCGAGAATTAAAGAAAATTAGGTACTTTAAATATATTATATCTTTGGATTATTTTATTTCTCTAGCCTAATAATATTAAGTAACGGGAATACAGTTAACTATTAGAATAACCCTTCGAGAACAGTTAAATATTTAAACAATTCAAATTAAGTATTAATCTAATATTCTATATTATTGAAATAACTATATACTTTGAATGGAGTTTACTACTAAGAATATCTACAGCCTTTCCTTTCAACTAGGAGCTATATTATATAACATCCTTGTTGCTAATAAATTCCACAATATCCAAAACGTGAGAAAGGCCAATTATTGCACGTTTTCACCACGTCTTTGCCACTCCTTACCAAGGAAGAGTGAATATCAACCTCCCTGCCACCTCATACCAGACACGAAATATCTGGGCTCAGAGTAATAGTGAATATCATTTACCCCGCTTTCCGGTGACAGCCATCGCGTCTTCTGGGGGATACAAATATCTCAGGCCTCGACTTGCTTCCAACTCTTCTTACCCTACAAACTCCCACCGCCATCAACCATCCACCTTCCACCTTCCACCACACATCATCCACCATCCACTATCCAACACGCCAATAGTACCTCTACTCATCCCTCGATCACTTTCACACCTGGAGCCCGCTCTGCTGGCGCCTGCGGCAGTAAGTACTTAAGCATCTACCAGATAAACTTGGATCAGCCGTCTATGTATTCTCCAAACGCTGACACCTTCGAGAACTTCTTCAGTCAACCATGAATCCTAACGCCATGGCGTTTGAGCCCATGGAGGATCCCAACGCCATCGAGTATAAGCCCATGGTTCCGGCCTGTATGGCTCCCCAGTATTTCTTTGCGAGCACAAACCCCTCTACATCACCTAACGTACCCACGTTGCAGCCAGGTGCACCGGATACTTCTGTGGTGAATACGCGACCGCTCTATACTCCGGCCCCTCCCTCATACCCTTTACCAGCACAAACCCAGCAGCAACGCAATAACCTTACCTCATCAAGATGGGCTCGAACAGAGCCGCAGAATCCACCTGCAGCTCTAACTGAGCACCCAATGAGCTCGTCGAGATGGGCTACACCAAAGCCGGAAGCCCCACCAGCGACTTTAAGCGAGCAACCCCTGAACACGGCACAGGAGGAACCTAAGCGAGAACATTATGTTGCACCCATCGCTACCCTTGTTCCCATCGCTCCCCTCGATCCAGTCGCAAAAATTACTCCTCTTGCTACGGCTGCCCGAGTTCAAGAGCAGCCTGCTTCCTGCAAAACCTGCGAACAATCCAACATGGAGAAAGAGCAGGCCATCGAGGAGAGAGACACTGCTTTACTCCAGCTATCTGACAAAGAGGAGCGTCTTGCGGCAAAGGAGGAGGAATATAAACACAAGCTTGGTGTGTGGAAGGGCGAACGAGACGGCCAAATTAAGAACTATAAGGACTTGGAGGAGAGAAAAGACAAGCATATTAAATGGATGGAGGATTGTGCAAAGAAGCGAAAGGAGGACGAAAAGGCGCTTGAAGCCAAAATCGCGGTTCACGAGGACAACGAGTAGGACTATGCTTTTGAGATTGTGGCACTCAAGGATGTTGAGCAGGAACTTGAGAAGGATATTTGCAACCTTCAAGGCGAAATCGCACAACTTCGTGGCCAAGATTTGGAGCTCACTGTGGACTATCAAACCCTTGAAGCCACTAGTTCAGAGCGTTTGATCGATATCACGAGTCTCAAGGACAAGAATGCTCAGCTGGAGCGCAATTCTAGCAACCTCCAAGCCGAAGTTGCGACGCTTCAAGGCCAGGCTTTGGATCTTACTACAGACATTAAAACCCTCGAGGGCACTAACTCGGAGCATTTGTCTGAGATTTCGGGTCTCAAAGGCAAAACTGCTGAGCTGGAGTACAATTCCAGCAACCTCCAAGCCGTTGTTGCAAAGCTTCAAGGCCAAGCTTTTGAGCTCACTAATAACATCCAAATCCTGGAAGGCACCAAATCCGAGTATTTGAATGAGATTGCGAGCCTCAAAGGCAAGAATACGGAGCTGGATAGTACCTCTAGCAGCCTCCAAGCAGAAGTAAAGAAGCTCTCTGTGGACATTCAAACAATGTAAGGCACGAACTCTGAGTATTTGACCGAGATTGTGAGACTCAACGGGAAGAATGGTGAGCTGGAGAGTACCACTAGCAGCCTCGAAGCGGAAGTTGCAAAGCTCTCTGCGGAAAGCAAAGCCCTTTCGGACACAAATGCTGAGCTGGATGTCACTTCTAGCTACCTCCAAGCCGAAGTTGCAGAGCTCTCTGCGGAAAACGCAGCCCTATCGGACACGAACTCTAAGCAACTCCTCGAAATTGCTAGATTTAGCGAGAGATCCTTGCAATTTGAGCGTGAGGCAAGCTCCCTCCAAGCCGAAGTTACAAAGCTCTCTGCGGAGAATAAAGCCCTATTGGATACGTACTCTGCGCAACTCCTTCAACTTACGAGCTTGAACGAGAGCTCCTTGAACCTCGAGCGTGAGACAAGCTCCCGCCAAGTCGAAATGAAGAAGCTCTCTGCGGAAAATACAGTCCTATTGGACACGAACTCTGCGCAACTCCTTCAAATTACGAGCTCCAAGGAGAGATCCTTGAAATTTGAGACTTGAGGCGAGCTCCCTGCAAGACAAAGTCACCAATGTCACGGCGGAGAACCAACACCTTCATGCCGACAAGACCTAAACAGAAGCAGATCTAAACACGCTCGGTGGATTCTTGAAGGCCTCACAAGAAATCTGCGAAATCTCCAATTTGCAACGTATTACCCATGCAAATCACATTGTCGAGCTGGAGACTACTCTGAAGAAATCACAGGAGGAATTAAAGACGACAAAAGACGCATTGGAGCAAAAGGAGAGCCAGTTTGATAACCTCCATTGGTTATATTCCCAAACAACCAAGCGGGTTGGGACGCTTTCATCTAAGCTAGACAGATCTACTGGTATGCAGTGGGAGCTGTTTGCAACTCAGGCTGAGGTAGAGAGGTCTATTATTGATCTTCGCGAACAAGTTAGGGAATTGAAGGCTGCTGCTGAGCATGCGAACGAACGCCTCGCTTCACAGACTCTGATGCTTGAAATCCAGGCGAAATCGTTGGAGCAGGCTAGGAAGCGGGCTTTGGGGGAACGGGAGATGGCTAGAAGGCTGGTTTGGAGGAACGTCTTGAGCGTTTCAGGGTGGAGAAGTCAAAAGAGGAAATGCAAGGACAGAAGGCTATTACCGGCTACTCATATAGCAAGGTGCGCGCCAGATTGGGTGTTTACGAGTCTCGTCTTGCTACGTTCAACCCCAAGTGTTGAACATCTCCACGCCCCTGTCGACCATCGATATTGAACCCGTACTTGAGGAGGAAGTCGAGGAACCCGAAGCTGTTCAGAATCCAGAATCTCGCATGGTCAACCCCAACTTTCTGAGCCTTTCCACACTCTCCACCATCAATACCGAGCCCATTCCCATTCCTGAGGAGGATGAGCAAGTCGAGGAACCCGAAGTCGTTCAGACTACAGATTCTCATACGGTGAATCCTAATTCGTTGAGCATCTCCACACTCTCCACCATCGAGATTGAGCCTACCGCTGAGGATGAGCACGTTGAGGAACCCGAAATTCTTCAGGAACCAGAGCCGAACACCATCATCAAAGTCTCCCGCAACCGCTTCAAAAAAGGCTGTCTCACCGCCCTCCGCTATGTTCGATTCTTAGAGATGATCATTCTCGGATTACTTTCTACATTCATCATACTCAGCCTCCTCCTCTCCATCACATTCCCCGAGAAACTCACTCCCATCATATCCTCTCTCGGTCTCAAAGACGCCCCTCTCAGCCCCGACACCCTCGCCCAAATCGAGGGCCAAAACATCGTTCCCCTCCTCCCTCTCCCAAAGCTCCCTGACTACTTCTCGCCCCTCACTCGTGCTCTAGAGTGGCGAGATAAAACCGTCATGCCTTCTCTCAACTCCTTCGCAGGAATCCAATCCGCTATCTCCCCAGTTTGCGTGGAAGGAATGAGCTTAGGACCGGATGCCCTACTTGGAGAGAGATTGGACTTTACAACACAGGCTACACAACAGCCATGGGCACTCTTAGCCGTCCCAGTTGCATTGTCCGTCGCTGCACCGCTCTGCACATGCGTCGGATGGGTAGGCGGGCTACTCATCAACTAGAGCGCTAAATCATACTGTCCTCTCATTCCCCTCCCCTCATGCCACCATCCCTTCATTCATCCCCATTTTGCAAAAGTCACCACAAAAGCTTGGTTTCCGCGAACTAGGCTGTGAGTTCTCTCTGGAGGGCACGTTGTCCGGTTTGGGATTTCGGGAGGGGGACTGGAGCTGGATGGGGACGATCGGATCATTCAATTATCTCGGTTTTCGCGGACTAGGCTGTGAGTTCTCTTTGGAGGGCGCGTTGTCTGGTTTGATGTTCATGGATTGATCTGAATTGTTGATTGGGATGCGTGGGTGGGTGGTGGTGGGGTTTGATGAGCTTTTTCTTTTGTTTGTTGGCTCTGGTACTGTATACAATATTGGGGGACTTTGTTATTGGCGATGAATAGCATTTGTGTAGCAGGATTTGTATAAAAGGAAGGGAAAGGAAAAGCAAAAAGAGACGCCAAAAAAAAGGAACAAGGAAAAAACTATCGATCTGGAGTTGGCCGATGTGACAAGTGTATAATGGTCGAGGAGCCATGAAAAGGGTCATAGAAGGGGTACTAAATGGCTGCTAACTACCAGAGTTTCTGAGGGGAAAAAACAAACCACTTATGTACGCAGTAGTATAAACAAGTAATCAATATACCTGTAAAATTAATCTTGATATCCAATGACTGATGTGCTATGTGAGTAACATTGTACTGTAACTAATCCTCTGCCGTTTTAGGGATTCTGATCCAATCTTAAGCGCACTTTAGCAAGTAAAAATAAAATTACATGTAAGCCACCACAAGCGTAGCGGAGATGTCACAAGTCATTTCCCAGCTAATTAATTCTACTCATGTCAATTGGTATGTGAAGCTCGATATAACTTCCAGTACATCGCTTATAACAAAATCATTTCCAAGAACGTCGATGAGAGACAGCACAGCACAGCACTAGAACACATTTACAGAATTAACGAGGCAACAGGATCCGCGTGTTGAAACAATGTTTAGCAAAGGATTACATCAGTACCCCTAAATAATTCGACCATAACTAGATTTGTTGAAGAATGAGACAAGGGAAAGCAAGGACTCATTTCATATTTTCATTCCTGGTTCGCATTTTCTATGTAGCTACCTACTAGCCAATGCATAATAAGAAGTCCCTCCCACGAGTTTTCAAAAAAGGAAAGATTTTTATGAGATACTACATACCACCACCACCTCCTTCGCTTGGGCTAGGCAGCTTCAGTGTTAATGACGTCCTTCTTGACATCCACATCTATAGCGACTACTGGTTCCGAAGGCGATGCATCCGTCGCAATAGCCTCTGCTGTCTCCACTTCCCCCTTTCCCTCAGCCTTGTCTCCTTCCTTGACTTCCTTCTTCCCCTCTTGGGCATTTTTCGAGCTATTGACAAGTGGTGTTGTATCATTGAAAATTCTCAACAACATCGCTGTTCGATCCTCCTTGGCCAACATCAAGTTCAAGGAATGTAGACTTCTCCACAGGGGAAGAACCATACGTTCTTGAAATCCGTCTTCATCATCGCTAGGCTCAATTCGGAGAACACAACACCCCATTCCAATGTCTCGAACTCGTTCACCAATTTCTCCCAGATTCTTCCAGTGATTGTCTGTGACCTTAGGGAACATCTCGATTAAGAGTTTTCGAAGGGTCTCCTTTTTGTAAAGTCGTACTACGCGATCGGAACCAACGTATCCTTCAAGGATTGGCATACCTTCAGACTGAATTCTCCATCTACAGACTCTTTCGCCTTGGACGTCTTGCTTCATAAACATACGGACTCCGCCATGAACGAATTTGATTCCCTTTCCTTCGTTCTCAGTGAGAATATCACGGATGAGGGCCGAAGTATAATAAATTGTCTTGGCTGGCTCGCCAGCAGCATTTCTTACTAGAAATCGATCTCTTGGGAATCGTGGAGACAGTTCGTAGAACTTTTCGATAATCTGAACTTCTGCATGGTCGCCGGCAATATATTTGAAAGGTTCCTCGAATTGTTGGGCATTTCGATTTCGATTTTGACGAAATTGAGGTTGCTGAACAATTGCATCTGGGCTATCCACAACTTCCTCCTTCAACTCAAGATGCGCACCTGGGGGTGGAGGATAATGAACTTGTCGGTCTGGTTGATCTGGCTCGGCTACCTCGTCCTCGCCGTCAATCTTCTTGAGCTTCTTTGTTGATAGGACACCATCAATTTCTAAACCGTCCATCTCATCAACAGACCGTTTCTTTCCATTGGGAACAGAGTCTGAAGAAGGAGCTGGCTGGTTTTGACGTGCAACTGGTGTAAGTTCAGTTGGCACAGGGGCAGGTGGACCGGTCAAAGCATCCGCAGACTCGATTTTGGGGGCAACACTACCACCGTCAACAGGTGGAGGCATTGACTCAATCTCGTTAACAATGGCCGTGATTGGAGCTTTTTGTTCGCCCTTCTTCGATTCTGCTTCTGGCTTCGCCTTGAATTCAGACATCTTCTCCAAGATTGAAATGAAAAATCCACCAGTATCTTGTTGATGAGCATACACTCTCATACATCTCTCAAATGGAATTTCGCTTTCGGATGGCGCAGGTGCAAACATGCTTGCAGTAAGCTTCTCGGATGCGAATGTTGATCCATTCTCTTCGTGGGACTTTTCCACTTCCGCGAAATCCGACCAGGTTTTACCAGACTTGTCCATGACCTTCCAGGACTTTAGACCTGGGTATCTTTTCAGAAGTGGCAGCTGGTCATCGGTAGGAAGAAGTTGGACTTTCTGGAGCCCTCCACATCTCTCAATCGCAGCTGAAATAACTGCTTCGTTCTCGACGGGATTCATACTGCACGTTGAATAGACAACACGGCCTCCAACCTTGAGCATCTGGAGCGATCGAACTAGAATGCGAACTTGTGTCATGTGCAAACCAATAGCGTTTCCCGGCGTCCAGTCTTTCCATAAGTTGACATTCTTCCTCAATGTTCCATCTCCAGAACAAGGCACATCAGCCAGAATTCTATCAAACTTCAGATATCGATTGTGGGCTGGGTTGTCTGGGGTAGGTGGGAGCTTGATTGAAGGGTACATGGTAGCATCGTGGTTGGTAACAATCAAATTTGGAGACGACAATCGCTTCAGTTGATGAATCAACATATGACTGCGCTTGTAATCAGAATCGTTGGCGATAAGTAGACCAGTAGCTCTACCATTGTCGCTTGAATCAACCGAATCATCCAAAACCTCATCCTTGGGACCCGGGCTCACTTCTCGACCATCCTCCTTTGCGAAGTGTCGAAGGACTTTGTGAACGCGTTCTTCTTCTCCTCTATGTACCATTTCCAGCAATTGTGCAGCTTTACTGCCGGGTGCCGCACACATGTCCAGCACAGTCATTCCAGGTTGGAGGTCCATCACCAATGGGGGGATCATGCTAACCACCTCCTGTCGACTAATATTTCCAACACTAGTTTCAGAAACCAAGAATTTTTGGAAAGAGGCAAAGGGCGCAAACTTGCGAATCACATTCTTCGGTGTCGTCATCCACCAAGCGAGCTCATCTGGGTACCATGGGACGGGTTGCGGTGGTTCGACTGGTGTATCATCGAAATGGGTTATTTTGGAGATTTCAGGAACGTAGCGTTCTTTCAATTGAGTCTGAACAGCTAGCGCGTGTCTATAAAATCAGTCAGCATACCATTGGCCCTCCATTGGAATATTTTGGAGCTTTGCGCATTCAAAATGAAAGTTTTTCTTGCGCCTGGGGACGTACCCTTTTGACCCAGTAAAACGGAAACTGTTGGGTAATTCTCTCTTGTATGCATCCCAGAACTCCTTATGCTCCTCCTCTGGAAGACCGAGTACATCATTGTAATATCCTTCAAGGCGCTCGTTGTGCTTAGGGACTTTCTCAAAGCTAACTCGATTGTCCTCCCCGCGACGATCCCCTCCCCCGCGACCGCGGCCTCGACCACCACGACCACCCTAATTATGTTAGATGGCCATTGACTATGTTTTTGGATTGACTTACACGTTTTCCTCCTCGACCCATTGTATGTGCAGGTTCTCGAATGTTATTGGAACCTTGAAAAAAGGTTGTAATTGATAAGTTTAGTTCAGCGCAGCGGGCGCATAGAAATTATGGACGAAGAGCTCTTGAGGTGGGGCGCTCGGAGTAACCACGCTCGGACGCCGAAGATGGTACCCCCGACGACGTCAGCCAGTACTTCTTGCCAATTCGACATCAACTCAGACAAAGGTTTATTTCTTGACTTGATTTCAAAGGTCTCCAATAAATCCTTTCTTTCATATCAGATGGCAAGTCTGGTTCACGCTTTTGAGGGAAGGAGTCTTCATATGCATGATGGGATCTCTATCATAATCCTTCGGGGTTAAGCCAGAATAACTAGCCCGGTAGTGAATTACTCAGCTGTAGACCCCTCTTTCAGTTTTAAGCCTACCTCGCACTAGTATTCTAATACGAACTGTATCAAATAGAGCTCCTTCTTTCGTCCTCTAAACCATTTCCAAATCACTCTCCATCCAATTCATTCCGTTTATCATGGACTCTCTTTTTGATGACAATTGTATTACAGCAAGACTAGACGACGTCCAATACATGACTAGTCTGGGTCTCGAAAGCAATATTGGGTCCGCTGCCAAAGACAAAGTGTTCTTCTATCATCGAGGTGTGAAAGATTTGAGCTCCCGGAAGGTTATTCTCATATTGCTTCATGGATATCCTCAAACGTGAGAGTTCTTCCGAGCTGAAAAGTCGTATAATATCAACCTATAGTAGAAACTTCATGTAAGGTTATAAACTGATAAATTCCAGTTCCCATATACTATCTTCCCATATACTGTCCGTTTCTACTATTGAGCAGTTCCTGATTCCTGGTCTAGATGGAGACACGTGAGTTGTCCGTAACACAATGCATATTTACACCTCTAACAATAGCACAGGTAGTAGCTCTGCTTCCAAAAAAGATTCCTCTATTCATTCCAGATGTTTGACCCCGACCTATCTTGTTTATCAAACAATCTAACACTCACGGCTGCCTGGATATGGCCGGTCCTCTCCTCTGTCCATCCCTCACGATAAACGCGATGTCGGCCATGCAATCCTCAAGGCTCTATACCAAATCCTCTCACCATCCAACGAGCCAATACCCATCATCCTAGCTGGACATGACCGCGGAGCCCGAGTGTGCCACCGTCTAGCTGTCGATGCTCACTCTTTATCACGGTCCACTTTCAAAGGCACCATTTTAATGGACATAGTTCCCACGATCATCCAATGGAAGTCCTTTGCGGACTCTGCAGCTGCGGTAGACAGTTATCACTGGCCACTTCTCGCAAACGTCGATCTGGCAACCGCTATGATGAAGTCCTTAGGCGCAGAAACATTCATCAAAGCAAATATCGAAAGATGGGCTGGCAGTAATGCCACTGCGGTTGCGAGATTTAATGAACAGGATGCCAAGAGTGTTTATGCGAGCTCCTTCAAATATGACTCGGTCATCAGAGCTTCTTCTGATGACTACCGAGCCGGAGCATTTGAGGATATCACTCAACAGGAGGAAGATCAAATAGCAGGCAAGAAATTGGATGTCGATGTTCTTGCACTTTTCTCGGCGGGGTATCTTGGTAGTAGGTATAATGTCGAGGAAGTCTGGCGAGAGTGGATGGGAAGCGGAGTCTTGGAGGTAAATGGTTTTGGTGGTGGAGTTAGGCATTTCATTGCGGAGGAGGCACCGGAAAAGACGTCGGAGGCGATCCAGAGGTTTTATGCTCGACATGGATGATTGGTGTCTTTCTTCTCTTATGTACAGTAGTACTTTTCAACACTGCTGAGCTGGAACACTCTTCTTCCGAATTGTGGAATTGAGTAAATATGTCCCAGCGATCAAGACTTGCACAATCATCTTACCACTTTTTAGCTAAGCGCCCTTCTTTATCAATTCCGTTGTTTCGAAAAATCAGAGCCATTGTCCACAAGGTTTAACGTTCAAAAACACATAATAAAGGCATTTTGCTAGATAGTATCGATCACATGTTATTACTTACCGCGAATAAGAAAATATATTTACAGGGTTGGGCACTAGATAGTGGTCGCCGATTCCATGATTGGCAAATAGATGCACTACAACAGCAGCTGTAGTTTCATTTCATTTCACAAAACGGTACTGCGACAATGGTCTACATATGTCCACAAACCACTCAGTGCCAGTACTTAGGAGCAATACCCCTAACCTTCTTCCAACCCTCCTCCAAAGCCACCAAAATATCTTCAGGCAACGGTCCCTTCTCCAAATCCGTCAAGTTATCCTCAAGATGCTTAACACTCGACGCACCAACAATAATCGCATCCCCATACTCCGGCTTCATCATCGAATGATGCTCCATCCACCTCAACGCAACCTCACCAAGAGTAAGTTGATGTTTATCCGCCGCAGCCTTAAGGATATCCAACGCATCAAAATACTCATCATGCCAGTATCTTGATCGAGTCATCGCTCCCTGAACGGTATTCTTATCGAATCTAGATCCCTTCTCAATAGAATCCGCTTCCATATCTCTCGTGTAGCGACCCGTCAAGAAACCCCCAGCCAGCGGCTGGAATGCATAGAACGAGATTCCATAGTGACGAAGACAGGGGAATAACTCGTCTTCAGTGCGTCGTTGGAGAGCATGGTATACACCCTGATACGCAACCGGCTTCACCCACCCGTTCTTCTCACAGATCTCACACATCTTCGCCACTTCCCACGATTGGTAGTTACTAACACCCCATCTCTTAAATTTGCCCGCAACATACAACTCATTGACCGCTCTGAGTGTGTCTTCAAACGGATGAGTGCGATCGGGGCCATGGAGGTAGAACATATCAATCTTCTCACATCCCAGCGCCTTGACACTGTCCTCGAATCCTCGATGCACATCTTCCGGGGTGTGTGTGTACGAAAGAGCACCTGCTTTGAAGGAGAAGGCGGATGCGCCGTTGGGATAGAGCTTGGTCGCCATTGCGATGCCACGCTTTTGCCAGTCGATTGCGGCGAGGAGTTCTTCGGTGGTGCCATTTCCGTAAATGCGGGCGGTGTCGATTTCTTTGTGGCCGTGGGCTTGGAATGTGTCGATGATTTTGGCTCCTTCTTCGGCGGTGTGGACTCGGGCTCCGAGGGTGTCTATTTGAGAATTAGGATTGGAAGTCTAGGACGCAAGTGAGGGACTTACCGGGTTTTCCAATTGTCATCGAGCCGAAGACCACCTTCATGGTTGTCTTTGGTGCCATTTTGCTGAATCCGTACTTTAGATCCTTAAAGTGGGAGGTGATGAGATGACAGTATGGTCTGGAAGACGAGGTGTAACTTAATTTGTTCTCAAGAAGCGAGCTCACATCCTTTTGTATATCTCCACAGGTGAGGGGCAAGGTGAGGGGCAATTATTTCATAACTGGAGATAATGATAAAACCCCTGCTTATCTCCGACAACGATGCATATTTACCGTTTCACCAACACGTCCTCGCTTCTCACCATGCGTGTTGATGGAGCAATTGAGCTGGCTGGAGGTGGAGAAGTCATTCTATAGGATGCTCGGAAAATTTACGGTGGAGAGAAGCAATGAAAACCGTTTCAGACACCGTGGTCTAGAGAAGCCAGTTCAGATTCGTTTGTACTTCCTATACAGTATCCCTGGAAGTGAGAGGCAACGGGAGAGGAGAAGATGCGAAAATCCTTCTTCATTCCATTCTTGATCTACCTATGCTTGAGTACTCGAGCACTGGAGTAGATATTCGCTCTTTCATCAACATATCCAGGCTCTTTTGATCCTACGTCATATTGAAGGGTTTGATTGGTGGGTGGTTGAGAAGTGGGTGACATCCCACCTGTATTGCTGACTCTTGCAGACGGGGGCACTTCGAGAATTCCTGTATGATTGATCCACTCCACCAATTCATTTTTCTCTTTCCGTACTCGTACAAAAGAGGTGAAATGGCTGTACGTAGCTAGCTGTGGGCAATAGCGTTGTGCCGATTATCCGCTTGTTTTCCAAGGTGATGTGTACAAAGATGTTTGCTACAGTTCCTCATATTTTGGATAATTTCGAGGTGTTTAGGAATTACCGTACAAGTACTGTACCTCAAATAGAATATGGCGTCATTTGGCGCAGAAACATAAAAGCGGTTCGATCGTACTGGCCGAACCATTATTGAGTAAGATGACTGAGATAGGCATTTAAAGTCCAACGGAAGACGTTCGTGATATATGCTTCTAACTGCAATACCGCAAATATGCAACTAAGAATCTGCCGGCCGCACACCGTCTCTCCGTGAAGACTCTTTTAGCTAATATATTACGAAGGCAAGTCACCAAGATTTATATCGTTTTAACAAGTGTGAAAGCCTGGGCAAGATTGAGGAGTGAGTGATATCGAGAAGAAGTATTCATCAATCATTCTGATCACCCACACCCTCCCTGTCTTCACACAAGTGCAAAGCTCTAAGAAATAGCAATTGTCTCTCCATTCCCCAAACGCAGACCTTATTTTCCCTTGAAAATTCGTAAATTCCTTAGAATTGCATACTTCGCCGTGTTCGAGGTCCAGCTTTTCCCGAATGAATTGCTTCAAGTAAACTTTCAAGGATCGCCTTTCTACGTCGCTAAGCTTTGTCCCCGGCAGCGGGTTGTTCAAGGACCTTGGCTGTCGATAATTCTATATCCTGAATCCACACACATACTCGTGACGATTGAGCGCATCATTAGTGTGTCACCATTCGTGGAATTAGATAATCGCTTTCATATCCAATAATCAGGCTACGCTTTTTATGAACCAAGATCATGAAGTCTGCTTCTCATCGCACCTCTTCATCACTTGACCGCCTCTCATCATCCACCGGCAGACTCGCATTCTTTTCTCCACCTTCATGTTGATGCAATTTGACATTAACAAACATAGCATACAACCCCAAATCATACGTGATCCTCAATGCACCCGCAGCGACGAAGGCAATCCAAAAACGATCATGGCCAGCCAATATACCAGTAACAGTTGGCCCAATAGCCGAGGCCAAAGTTCGAAGCATACTTGTAATCCCCATGATGGCAGTTCTTTCCTCTGGTCGAACAACTGCGGCGATGAATGCGACTCTGGGCGCTTGATCCATGCTATTCAATCCCGTACGGATCATCAAGAGGATGACAGTCAGAACGATGCTTTTGGGTAGTGGAAAGAAGAGGACAGCTGCTGAAGATGGTAAATGTGTGAAGACCATGGTGTTTACCAGACCGAGACGACGCGATAGTGGTGCCGCGAAGAGTGTCGAAATGAACGATAGGAAGTAACTACTCGACGTGATATCGCCGAGTGTCGATTTCGGGAGGTGGAATTTCAGATCCATATAGTATGTGACGAGCGAGTAACCGACCATTCCATCGGCGAGCGAGTCGATGATGAGTAGAAACCATAACTTGTACATTGCTACCCTCGTATCCCTTGAAATATGAGTAAAGAAACTCTTTTTCTCCGGTGGAGTTTCGACTTTTGAGGGTTGTACATTTTCAAGGCTTCGAGATTCTCTTTCTTCAAGCTCCCGGCCTTCTTCTCCTTCTAATAATCCCTCGGCGTCCTCCTCCTGATGCTCGGTCGGGGCGACTGGCGCCTCGCATTTGTCACCGAGCAGTACCATGCATAGAATATTAAGCATTCCCACCACCGAATAAATCCAAAAGACAGCATGATAAGCATCAGTTATTACCCAACCCTCCAATTTGTCGAGGTATTCAACAAAACGACCACTCGCTTCGGTTCCAACTGACTGTCCCAGGGTAGCAGCTGTTATATACCAAGACAGGACATCCGGTCTTGTCTTCGGTCCCGTCAAGGTAGACAGCATACTCTCTTCAATAGCTCTGAAAGGGCCAAAGTCAGCTCCATTGGGACTGATCACTCCCAACACAGCAGCGCATAGCAAAATCCAATAGTTGTCAAAGTATGAAAACATCAACCCAGATACGACCATCAAAGTCGATCCTCCAATCAGCACTCTTCTTCGTCCCACTTGGTCCGCAATCAGGGTAATTCCCACAGAGAGAACAACATCCCCGAGAAGTGTTAGGGTCATGAATAGACCAATATAAGTATCGGAAAACTTCAAGGCTGAGAAGAAGAGTGCCAAGATGAGGGAAACGGTACCGAAGGCTACCATTCGGAGACATCTTGCGGTGATGATAAGCCATGCATCGACGCCCGTGGAGTAGAGGGAGTTGAGGCCTAGTTCTCGGTAGACCCATGTTATGTATTTGAAAAATGCCATGATGATGGATAGACAACTACCATGAGATAATCTATAATGCAAAAATGCAAGTGTGACTGAATAATTATATTCAGACACACGATCAAATCCCGAGAATAGCGGAATGTTAGTGAATTCCGATATTGTAAATACTATTGGCTTGTGAAGAAGTCAAAGGTGGGGTTGCACTGTGGCGAGAGGATACTTAGATCCGCGATCGGGTATTTCGGTTCCTACAACATTACTCACAACATATAGAAACTATGAACCCGCTGTCCCATTTGGGAGCGTGCTCCTATACAACCAGGAGTCTTTCAGGAATTGCGGGAACAATGGAAATGGAAGAGATATACGTTTCACGTGACCTACTCACTTTTCGACTAAAACTACTTCCAGCTTCAAGAAAATTATGGCTGGCATTTTAACCAAAATATGCTTTTTCCCCCACGTTCAGGCCACCAGGACCACCAGAGTTAATATTCACAGAAGAAAGATAGCGTAATACAACTCACAGTTTGGAGTTACCGCTAAGAGAATGGTTTCCAACTACCACTTGTAATCAACGCCACTTTCATGCTCCATCATATCAAATTGTGGCTTCGCACTGAACCATCCACCTCTCTCGGTACCAACCGTCTCATAAGTATATGCAGCATCCTTATCGTCGATCTTGATAGTTTCCCCGCCCCTACCTCCGGCAGCAGCATCAGCGAGAAGCTGTGCATGGCAGCATTTCTCTAAACTCATGAACCAGAAAACAGCACTCTCAATTGTTTTGCCGCATGTCAGCAAGCCGTGATTTTGTAAAAGAGCAGCTTTTTTCTGACCAAGAGCTTTGGCAATTGCGATACCTTCATCGGCAGCAAGAACGATGCCTCGGAACGAGTTGTAGACTGCCAGGTCGTTGTAGAAGGCGCATGAATCTTGTGTGATAGTATCGAGAGGACGTCCGAGTGTGCAGAAGGCTCGTCCGTAGATGGAATGGGAGTGTGCTACACAGTTTATTTCGGGACGAGCCTCGTGTACGGCATGATGTATCATATAAGCTGTACAACTTAGCTACAGAACTGAATGATTTAGAGATAAGAATTACCGGCTGTATTGAGAAGTCGACATGGACCGCCATCAACTACCTTTCCTTCCGCGTTCACTCGAATTAAATCTGATGCCTTGAGGAGAGGCCATGCGACTCCGAATGGGTTGACCCAGAAGCTAGTAGGCTCAACAGGGTCCTATTTTCAAAAAGTTAATAAATCGAAAAAGTCCAATCATAACAGACATTGTAATCTTCTACTTGTAGGCCGATTCCAGAGACTTTCCCAACTTGCTACCCTTTCTCTATTTCTGGAAAAGACTAACCCTCAAAGTAATGTGTCCCGCAACCCCCTCATCAAATCCGTATTTTGCAAAAATGCGGAATGCCAGTACCAATCTGCCCTTTTGGTATTCTCTCTCTTTGTATGGATCGCCTGCTGTTGGAACCTTTGGAATAGATTGGAAATCCGTAAGCTCGGATTGTTTTGTGCTAACACCAACCTCAAGAGGCTCAGTCGCAGGTTGCTGGCTTTTGCCTGAGGATACGCTTGCACCAGAGTCAATAATATCAGCGGTTGCAGATGGAGGAGCCATAATTGAAGAAGTACCAAGGTGTTTTGAGAACTGGCAATGAGATGGAAGTTGGAAACGGTGAAGAAATAGGTAAAAGTTAGAAAGCACAGAGGTTACACTAGTAAATGTACGATTGGCTAGTGAGCGTGCTTGTACTCGAATACTGAACACAAGGTTGTAAGGAGATGCGGGGGATAATGGCGGGCGCTGATAAGTAGTGGATGTGATAGGGCAGCTGAGGTTCAAGGTTGGGGGTGTCGTCGGCTGAGCTCAGAATGTGGGGTAAATGCTTGCCCGCATCGGGTTTTGTCTTAACTCCGATACACCTGTAGCTGGGCACGATTATTATTGCATCCTGAGTACATTGAGGTCTCCGGAAATTATCGTAGTAAGAATTTGTTGACGGTAGTATGTTACAATTCTAACACTCGAAACCTAAACACCCTCGGGCGAGGTTCGAATGTAGAGAATTCTACAAATCTAATGTCGGACTATTATCTCCTGAACCCCGCATATGTACAGTACATTTGGATTCTTATAGTTAGGATCTGATACCCACTCTAAGCCCACTTTGCGGCTCAAGTAGTTAATATATGAGTCGAATGATTATATACGTACGCCAGCGGCTAGAAATCTCGTAGTGTTAAATATAAACTCGAATTAAGAAGTAATTTATAATTAATTTGTAATTATTATAATTATAGTCGTTATATAACTTTAATATGAAACAGATAATTATTATATATACTATATCTCAAAGATAGTATGAAGAATTAGACTTTCTGGACCTAGAATATTCCCTTAAAATAGTAGAGAAAAACATATAACTTAAGTTATATTAAATAGTTCGAAAAGATTTAACTTTAATTGAATTAAATTAGATTAATAGATCGATTAATTAAATTAAATCGCTAAGTAATTAGATTAATTTAGATTAATATAGAGTCTAATCGGTCCGAGACTCGTGTAACGAATACTCAAACTGGCTAACTAAACTTGGCTGGGTGTTCGCTGGTTGGTATGCTATGATAAGAAGAAGACTATCGGGTTGTTCACTTGGAAGTGAACTCGTTACTTGTATCAAAGATGTCAAACTAATATGATAAGATTGATAACTAAGTTGAGCACGAAGCTCCTATCTAAATGGCAGACGTGCCAGTCTTGTATAGAACCCTCGTCCTCTGAATACTACTACTAAGGAATGTTGGTCGACAACCAACTCTGTCGACCAGGTCGACAGGTCGTACTAATATGATAAGATTGATAACTAAGTTGAGCACGAAGCTCCTATCTAAATGGCAGACGTGCCAGTCTTGTATAGAACCCTCGTCCTCTGAATACTACTACTAAGGAATGTTGGTCGACAACCAACTCTGTCGACCAGGTCGACAGGTCGACGAGTCGACCAGTCGACTATCACGTGACCAACATGTTGGTAAAGGTATACATCCATATACATTATCCAACCAATTAACGGCTCCTGCTTACATAAGAAAACTCCCTCTGGTTTCCCAGAACACATAAAGCTCCCAGGCCCATATGTGCTTGGCTTGTCATGACGCCGTCTGGTCTTCACTTATCACGTGTGCACGTGATTCGTGACACTTAGGTAGGTTAGAGTCCGGGGTAGTCCGACCTCTCTATATAACGTATAAGTACTTAGATAGAGCTTACAAAACTTATATATAATACCTAAGACTCTTTTCTTACTATAAAAGGCTTATAGTACTAATTATTTGTTGTAATAGATAACTTATAGGAAGGTTACGTGGAGTTATATAACCTACTTTATATTATCTTATAGAATAGGGATATAATAACAAAAGAGACTATAAAGCCTATACTAGTAATAAGCCTGAAAGGCTAGGGGTGTTTTATAAACAACGATAAGAATATACTACTGAAAGACGCGTTATTTAAGGATAATTACTTTATGCTTTAGTTACTATTTATAGTACTATATTAATTATTTAATACTCTAATTAAATAATCGGTTAATTAAATTAAATTAACTAGACTTATTAATTAAATCAAATTAATTCAAATCTGAATAATTCAGAGTATTAATTAATTCGTTTATTATTTTGTTCCCACGCTGCGAGTCGTAGTTATAGCTCCGTTTTTTTCGCTTGTTATTTAGTAGAAAGCTTAATGTCTATTAGAATATCTTTGATTCAAGCCGCGAATACCGGTTATCTTTATCGTAGGATTAAACGGTGGCAATATATGGCGGTATTTAACCTTGTTTGTTAGGTCGTAATGGTCGACGCTGAAGTCTAGGTGGTAGCTTTTTAACTTCTTTACTTCTCAACCAAATCAAAAGTTTGTTGTATCGCTCGCCATTTGATAGACCTCAATCTATTAGGTGGATTCTGGGTTGCAAGTCAACTTTCGGAAATAAAGGTGCCTGTATTGCCATGTGTTGTCCTTGCATGCTGACACAGAGAACAACAGAATATTCGAGAACCTTCGAAACACTGCAATCTTGTTGATAATACTTGTAAGTGGCAAAGCTAAGTGTTAAATCCGTGGGCAGTGGCAATCTACAGAGTCCAGCAGAATTTGCAGGCGAACAGGCATAAGCCACAAAGTCGTTCGGCTACGTATCGTTTCCATCAATAATGGCGAATGTGACTCATGATTCGTTTTTTCCTGCGTCCGTATAGAACCGAAAATGGGAGGTATTGATACAGAAACTGACATACCCATTCTGTCAGTGGACACCCTAACCACTACAGACACACGGAACCCCCGCACTGTAAGCACCGTGGTCGGGTTCGCTTGACTACAGAGAAGCATCCTGAAAAAAGGCCTAGGGATTTATCAAATATTGGTGCTGATAAATTAACCGCAGAAAAAAGGAGTTAGTCCGAAAATGGGAATTACAGAATTGTTCACGTCTTTTAAACCTACATTTAAAGTCCCCTTTTTTAAACATCCTTCAATAGTAATATGCAATACATGTGTATTAGTTTACTGTCCCAACGTTAGATATCTAATTGGTATCTAGCAAAGTACACGATATTGGAGATGAAAGTTAACGTGAACAAGAGCGTGCGCTATTAATTGTAGTAAGTATGTTCGACGGAGTCGTGAGTTTGGTGACTGCTAATGCGGAAGGCCGTACAATATAGTACAATTACTACAGTGCCGACAGCGGCCTTATTTTCATTCTCGGTAAGCCTTCGCATCTCAGATTTATCGGTAACTCCGAATCATTACTGACGGAAGCCATATTTCGCAATCGGAGATAGCACGGTATTGACTCGGATAGTATTTTGAAAAAGTAGACCCCCTTCGCTTGAACGGGTTTGCAGGGGACCAGGCTATTTCCCACATGAGAAAAGTGTTACCAAGTAAAGACTGCCCCTGTGGTGAGATTGCCACTACGACACTATAAGCTTGTTCGCAATCCTGAAATCTGCCCCAGTACGAATTTCAGATCCTCTCCTCATATCACCTTCAAATTTGTCATTGATTGCCCAGCTCTCGTTAATTTATGGCTTTTTCGATCATTCTTCCAGACCGAAGCATTTCAAAAGAGGTTTTACGACACAGACAGAAACCAGCCTTTTCACCAGCTCATTAGAATAACTCGTCATGCCTTGGAGTCCACTCGGATGGTTGAGAAGAAATCTATCTAGCTGCGGCCCACAGAACTCTGAGGGTGAATTCAAGCAAGTCGTAACGGTATATTGCAGCACTGATCGCAAGATATTCAAACGCACGAATGTTGTTATCGACACCGGCAATGAAGGCCCCAGTTTGGTCACAGATGAGGTGATGAGACATGTTCATGGTGTGCCAAAAGGGCTCCCCGGAATTGTCACTGTGTTTAACGGAGAAGCGATGGAAGTTGGCAGGGAAGTTGAACTCGAGTTTTCGGGAGGAGAAAATGATCGTCTTTTCAAAGAAACCTTTCGTCATGTGCCCTATATTCCTGGCGGCTATGGCATGAATCTCAGCCACGACTTCTATCTTAAGTGGTGTCCTGGAAGAGTACCGCCAGTTCTGATGATTCGGAATGGAAGAGAAACCAAAGGTAAATTAGCATGATATATTATACTGCTCCATAGACCGGACGCTAATTCTTGTCCTAAGAACAAAAAAGACGCAGAAAGGAAAGGGAGCAGATCCGGGAGCTGGAACGCGAGGAACTAGCAAGACAACAAGAGGAAGAAAGACAGGCCTACCACCAAGAATTGGAGGAGATTCGTTATGTGCGGAAGACCAAAAGAAATAGCTCTAGAGACTCCTCAACTGTCAGAGATAGCAGCTCTGGTTCGGTCGACTATCACACAGGTTAGCCCGAGCTTCCTTGTGTAGGTGATCGGTCCATCAACGTTTTTTCAGGAAATCGTTTTGTATTTTCTTTCAGGGATCACGAGGGCCGCTTCCGCAGGTAGACTTCTTATGACCTGTTTCACCTTCGATGGGTTTCAGACATGAACTAAGGCACTTCAACAACATGATGGTACCAAATTCTGGACGGGCCAGGAGGGGCATGAGAGAGATGTCTAGTTCAAATTGTCAATGGTTTTGCTGTGTCGTCGCAGTTTCAAGTTCCTACTTCTTCATTTGTCTTGAAGCAAACTTTCATCACTAGAGATAGAGTGCGAGAAAATGATTTTACAACGGCGCAGAACCAATGAAGACCACCTGAATACTGGCGAACCTGCTGCATTTGTGAGACTTCCAAGGATACTCCACAGATATGGTATCACTCACGCTGCAGTCGCGGCAAATATTTCGATCCTTTTTGCCCTCGTAGTGGCCATCAAAGCAAGTGAAAATAGTGCAGTAAATAAAGCCACAATTCCGAGCCTTTTCAGCATATCCCGGACAATATATAGAACCACAACAGCTGAGACAGGCAAGATTGAGGATATTGCGGTCCCAATAACATTGGCTACCCTTATAGTTGTCACCTCTACATATGTGTATATTCCATTTTCCAAGTCTGGAGGCGGACGACAGCTGCTTCGTAACCTATGGAAAGGATCGATCAAGACTTTTTGCAACAGTCTAGTAAATGAATCTCCATCCAAAGAATCGGGTTTTACTGTTAGCAAATCGTAGCCATCTTTCCATACGTTTCTATCCAGACCTTGGATTGCAAGGTTACCATGCCGTTCATCGCTAAGCCACCGCGTCAAGAGTTTGAGGTTTCCGCGCTCGGGTTGATTGAAAGTCATAAGCTGGCGTTGAAGCACTAAACACTCATCTGAAAAGGCATCAGCAAAGCAGTAAAACTCATGTTTCTTGTCTCAACACTTACTGTATTCTCTCAATTTAACTCTCAGGGCTGTCATTGTATGCCATTGCGACCCTACAACACCGTCCTTTTTTCGGCTAAGGTAAAACCAATTCTTGTTGCAGAGTTTCGTTTTTTCCTTGTCAGACTTCCCGTCCTCCTTGGTATACTTTTCGAGGTCCGTCTCGAGATCAATCAATTCGGCTTGCAAGTACAACAGATTTCGTGCATTAAGACTGGAAAAGCGTCGGTAGATGCCTAGCTCGGGATATTGACCTTGGAGACAGGCTAGAGCGGGGTAACCCTCCATGGTGTGATAGTGCTGCTGTTGACGGATGAAGCAACCGAGTAGACAACAAGACTGCTATTGCTTACCTTAATCCAAGCTTAAGGTGCCTTCTGATGTAGTAATAAGAAGATAAGGACGCTATAAGCATATAACTGCTTCGGTCGTTACGGAGGGGAAATAAGGCTATGCAGAGCCCTGCCGGGCGAAAGAAGCCCGCAACCCCGTACTCCATCCAGATAAGCCCAATGCAACATCACCAAAAATGCTTCGTAGCCTTGCAAAGAACGATTGATATTTCCAGCCTGGATGTGTACTTTTCTAACATGCACCGCAGCGAGATGTTTCAAGTCAAGCAAAAAAAGGTAAAGTAACGCTGGCTAGTACTTTTAAAGTCGTCTCATAATTGATAGATTCAATAAGTGATGGATAACACACTGGTTCTATGTATGAATCCCAGACCCATTATGACAACAAAAAATCTATTGTCTATACTCTGTATCCTCTTCTTGATAACCTTAGTTGATTAGTGCATCCACAATCTTACACATGTGACCTGTCTCCAATAGAGAAGTCTGCCAGAGTCCATACGAGTACTTTTATACACCAGAAGAACAGATTTCCTGTCGTAATCTCATAAAAGTATTCATAGAGGTTTTATAAAATTTATGTCGTTCTATCAACCAAACTTACGTAGCATACACCAATTCTTTCGATTTTCAACAATAAGCGAGTCTGCTTGGTTGAGGAATCAGTTTGAATGTTCCTCTGTTCCTGGTTCTCATTGAGAGACATTTTTCCATCTATTCCGGCAAGTAGGTATCGCTAAAGCTGCAGATAAAGAGTGCCGGCAATAGTAAATTCTCTATTCTCTTCTGTCCTGATTTCGTTACGCCATATTGACCGACAGAGTCTAGTAAAACATAGGATAAGTTATCCATTCTCTCAACACCGCCTGCACGAATCATGAATCTAAAGCCTGTTTTTTATGCCATGGCCCTAGAATTGATCATGGGCCGCTTTGCAACGCCTTTGTGAGGAAAGCATAAGAATTAGGATTAGAAGTAAGAAAGCACACGTACTTGCCACTAGAGCAGGGACAACAATATCCTGTATGTACGGGCGAGGAAAAGTACTCGAAAATCAAGATTAAAGAAAGTAGTTGGAAGGTTTCACAGCGGGAGAAGCCTAGTTTCCTTCAACGATACGTCTTGACCTCAAAGGCTGCTTGCTATACTTTCGAAGCCCATCCAGTCTCATCACATATACGGTAGGCCGCTGCAATGAAGTTGTCGTACCCTTTCCAAATTTCAGTGTTCTTTCCCTATAATTTTGAAGTAACCCAGGCGCCCTTTCAAATAAATAATAGTTTCATGTAGCCACGAACATAAAACTCGAGGGTCCCTTTGCTAGCCCATATCACGTATTGCCCCGAGCATATACACAGTCCTCCTCTGTGCCCCTAATTTCCTACTTCCGTTCTAAGTGACCGAGAGAATACTCCATCCTCGTTCGCTTCGCAGTCATGTTCGAATTTGGCGTAGTGAGATACAGTACTCATCAGGGGGGGGAACGGCACATTGAAATATACCGATGAAAAGATTGTAACCGATATAATGATACGAAGGCAAGTATGACGTGGGAACATTACATCAGGGCAAACACGCATAGTCCAGTCAGGGTCAAGGTTGCGGGGGAGCGAAGCTACCATTTCCCCAGTAAAATCATATCAAACTCATATCCCTAAAGTACAGATTGATTCAAGCTCAGAGTTTCTGGTCCAGAAACCAATCGGAGCGTGCAATATACGTTGCGAACGGGTTCACACATGAATTATAAACGACCTGCCCATTTAGTCTCACTCAAAAACTGTCACTAAAGCGTACTCGTATAGTAACGCCCCCGCCAAGTATATCCGCGGTGTTTTCATTGGATATTGGCTAACCGAACTGCACCACCGCGATGGCTCCCACCACAACCCAATAACCTGATCGGATTTCGCTAAGCGACTTCGGATAACCCCTACCCGGAGGCCGGTGCTAACCCATGAAACCACTTTAGTCTCCCTCCCAATGGTCCCCACAACCACGAGCAAACATGGCATGTTGTCTTGTGAAAGAGGATACAAGTACAAAAACGACGGAGTGAAACATCTCTCGAATTGACCAGTACGACGATCCTGTCAACAAGTGTTCAATACCATGTTTCTAGAACCGCTCCTCCCAAAATTCTCAGCAACCACGCTGATCGCAGGAGTCGCAGTATTCTGCTTTGGAATCTACGCCGTGGCAGTTGCAGGAAGATATCAATTCAGCGCCAAATCCCCAAAGCGAACAAAAGCGGGGTATCCGATTATAGGAGCTATCCATTTCTTCACTGCTCGATGGGATTTCTTCCGACATGCCAGACAACAAGCACCGACTGGGAATTTCAGTTTCTTTCTTGGGAAGCACCCCGTTGTTGGGTTGACTGGTGATAAATCACGCATTTTATTTTTCGAGAGTCGGGAATTGGGATTCGCTGAAGGGCATGTTTTGCTTCTATACAAAGGATGTGACATCATAAAAGGGCTAACATATAAGTTGTAGATATGCGGTCCTCTTTGGACAATCTCCGAATAGCCTGCAGGATGAGAGGGCGGTAGCCAATGAAAAGGACTTCACAACCTATTTCTCTCGTCGCCTTACTCGTATGCTTAGAAACGAGAATTTCAACAAAAGTTAGCAGGGTAAAAGAAAGATCCAATTCGAGCGCTGACTGACGTCGGTTTAGGCTTGCCCAAACTGATGGAAGATGTCCAGATTAGCATGAAAAAACTACGCGATGACCCATCTGGCATCACCGACCCCTTTGAAAGCGTTTACCGAATTGTTTATCAATTGACTATCCGCATGGTGGGTTCTGATGATATTGCAAACGATCCCGAGCTCTGCGAGAAGACACTTCAGTTGTATCACACCATCGAAAATAGTTCCACGGCTATAGCAATTATGTATCCATGGTTTCCATCACCCGCCAAAATTAAACGAACAATTGCAGCCGGCCGCCTTTATGTGTTGATCCAGAAGATTGTTGATGAAAGGAAGAAGTCAGGCCACAGAGGAGACGATCCTTTGCAATACCTAATGGATGAAGGCGAAGATGTCAAAAGGATAATTGAGGTGAATCATTCCTCGCGCCTATATAAAATGCATCAATCAGCTAACCCTACATTATCAAGTTCGTCATTGGTGCGCTGTATGCTGGGCTCCTCAACAGCGGCATCAACGTAGCCTGGGTCCTACTCTATCTCTCCAAAGATCCCTACTGGATGTCCAAAGTCCGAGAAGAAGTCAAAACAGTCGCCGCAAAATACTGTCCCGACACCGACGCTCCACTCTCTCAGCAACTTACATACGTTCCCGTCGAAGCGTGGGAATCCGAGTTCCCTGCGCTGGATCTATGTCTCAAAGACAGTATTCGTCTGCAGCTCCTCGGTGCGGCTTTCCGTAAGAATACGAGTGGTCGTGAGATTCCTACCGGTGTTGGTGATGAAGTGATTCCTCCTGGTGCTTATGTAACGTACCATACTGCGGATGTCAGTTTGGACCCAACTATTTACCCAGATCCACTTAAATGGGATCCAGCAAGATACTTGCCTGATAGAGCGGAGGATAAGAAGAGGCCATATGCGTATATCGGCTGGGGAGTGGCCAGACACCCGTGCCGTAAGTTTTCCTTTAGAATTTTTCAAATTCAAACCATTGACTGACGGTTGCCGTTTCTAGTTGGGATGAGGGTAAGAAACCTATATATACATTGAGAAATTTCAGTCCATGCTGACATGAAGTAGTTCGCCAAACTAGAACAAAACCTCATCACCGCATTTTTCATTGCCAATTTCGATTATGAATTAACCGACAAACATGGAAACCCACTTGCAACGATGCCATCAGTCGACTACAACGGAACTTCCGCCACGAAGCCCAAACCTCCGATTTACTTCAAGTACCAAGTCAGATGAGTTTCCAAAAGTAAGGTGAAATCGGTATGTAACGGGTATGTATTATAGCAGTGCGGAACCTCAAAATGGTGTGTATGATGAATCTTTTGGGATATACTTGTAGTGGAATTATGTAAGGGTATTAGCGTTGGTTTGGATGGAGTTTTGAATCTTTCTCACGAGTTTTCCTTTAATTGGAACCACATTTGTGTAATATTAAAAAGACATTTGATCTATTCAATGAACACGAAATCCCAAGTGGATGTATATATAAAAGCCAGATAGCCTTCTGGTGATACCACCTGGGCAGTTACAGACCCCGCATTCAATAACTCCGAACCTCCGATCGGTAGCCCATCCCTTGCTTTGAAATACACCTATCATTGCTAAGCATAGCGTACAATCACCTCATCCTATTAAGTTATTCGGGACGTCAATCACTCCGAGTGGGATACTATACTGAAGCTTCCAGATATAAATATAACTTCATCTATCTACACCCGTTTCCCTAACTTCTAATATCATCCAGACTTTCACTCCCTAACTACCTAACAAGCAAAATCACGTGCTCAACTCCACACTTCAAGAACCTCCAGGGCTGGAATAGGAGCTACCCCGCATTTCCCCATGTTAAGCTGCACCCCAAACAAAAGCATGAATACCCATCATGGCACAACCAAAGATTATTTTGTACACGAGTCATCAATGTCCATGGGCACATCGTGCTCACATTGCTCTCCGTGAGCTGGGTGTCCCGTATGAGGAGGTCCTCATTGACTTGAGTAAACCGCGGACGCCAGAATGTAAGTCTAAGTTCATACTTATCCCTATCCCTGCCCATCATTATCATTGGAAAGAACTTGAAACCTTTATCAGAGCCCAATTCTTTTGATATTTCAGTACTCCCACGAGAAGCTTCATTTCAATTCTCGAGCTCAAGATCCCAAAACCCCTCAACCCCCCCCCCTCCCTCCCCAAAAAAGAACAACAAAAGAAACTAACACCCACCCCCAGACCTAGCAATAAACTCCCGCGGCCTCGTCCCCTCCATCTCCTACAACGGACACATCATCACCGAATCCGCCATCGTCTCTCAATTCCTCGTCGACGCACACCCCAGCCACCTTCTCAAGAGCAGCGGCGAAGAAGGCGGCGCCCTACAACGCGCACGCATCAACTTCTTCGTCGACACCTGGTTCACGAAGATCAGTCCGACGTACTTCCCCGTTCTCAAAGCGAAAGGGGAGGAGAAGGAGGAGGCGGCCGCGAAGGTCGTTGATGCGGTGGTGAAGGAGATTGAGCCGTTGCTGGCGGATGCGGGACCGTTTTTTGGGGGAAGTGGGAGGTTGACTTTTGCTGAGGTGTGTAGATCTTTATATCTATTTTTTCCTTTCCCTTTCCTTTCCCTTTTTTTTCGTTACGGTACACATATCTTGCACAGAACAAGAAACTAATCCCACCGGATACGAATAGGTCCTAACCGGCTCATTCATCATCCGCCTCCTCGGATTCTCAAAGTACCCCGAGCTCGTCCCCGCCTCTCTTCCGGCGGGTCTCGAGGCCAAGGCTCCCAACTTCTGGAAGTGGGCAAGTGCGGTGGTGAAGGAGGAGAGTGTGACGTATATCTGGGATGAGAAGGCCTATGCAGAGGCCACGATCAAAAGGCTTGCGACGCTTTGAGAGGCTGGATTATCTTGAGCCGATCGCTTAGGGGGCTGCATGTAACCGAGGACTTGGCTTTACGGGCTGGGTTTGTGGTTTGCGAGCAAGTTGAGGGACCGTGAATTGATTTTATGGGTCTATGGACGATTTTAAGACTTTGTGCGTAATTGACCTTGAATGACCTTCATCGAAGAAGTCTGCCTGCGGTGATATTTGAAAAGGCTGGGCCCGCCATGAAAGCTATATTCTTAAGTGATCATATCGAGTTTTGTAGAGATGGACAAATTGCTCTGCTATGTACATAGGCAAATCGAGAGTGACAACTCACATGCTCCAAACCACATCGCCAGTTCAAACGACAGCCTTTATCAATACCCATCACTTCACATCATCATTCTCCAGACGTATCATTAAGATTTTCTCATTCCTCTGCTTGTTCTACACCTACCACTCCAAAGAAGTAGGGGGTATTGTACCATGCATCGCCGTCCCAATGAAAATCAACAAAAAGACGCCATTTTGATTCCACCACTGCACCCAACCACCATTCCCAATCATCAAGTCTCCATCCAAACGGTCCCCTTTTCCCCCACCCGTTCCCCTAAAGTCTGCCAAATGCACAAGAACACAGAAAACGCAGACGGATCTCAGAGTACTGGGATGAATATGCAAGCCGATGCCCATAAGTAACTAAATGTCTTTTCGCATTCGCGCGTAAACGTGCAAGGAAAAAAATCTGCCCAATGTTCCCAAATTTGCCCTAAACCGAGAAGGAAAAAAAGCAGGATCCAGCAGCCATGGTAATAACTTTTTGCAATGAAGAGTACGTTATAGTGGGACGCTTACGAGGTTCGGTTGAGATTCAAAAGTTCTAGGATTGAGATTGGTGGCACGGCCCAGGGCGCGATTATGCGTTGTCTTCGATAGATGCGCCTTTAAGATCGGCGACAACATCAGCAACAGCCTCCTTGATCAGTTCGACCTCGTTTGCGACAGATCCACCATCGTCAACACCAGCAGTAGCTTTGGTCTCTCCGTGGCTCTTGGCTTTGGCTGGGGCAGAAGTTGCGGCAGGGGTCTCGGCCTCTTCAGCCTCAAGTTTCTCAAGCTCTTTCTTGGCCTTCTCGATGTTCTATTGCGGGGATTAGAAATTGCAACGCAGAATGAATGGTATCGGGATGATTTACCTTCTGGGTCTGAGTCTCCTGGTCAGATTTCCAGTGCTCCAACTTTGCCTTAACCTTCTCCAAAACACCTGGAACATCGGCAGCGCTCATTGGTGGCTCAATTCCCATAGAAGAGCAGTCTTCCATGACACTTGGGGGACAGCTGAATTTGGCTGCAACTGGGGCAGCATCTTCAACAGCAACGTTCTTCTTGTTCTTCTTGCCCTTCTTCTTACCACCAGTGCCAGCAAAGTAGTCTTCCTCATCCTTCTTGACAATCTTGGTACCCTTGAGTCCGGAATCATCAACCTTTCTTTGAGCAGAAGCCTGTAGTCCAGATGGTGCTAAAAGTGGTGCCTTTTCTTGCTTGAATGTAGGATCGAAGAATTGGAGAAGACTCTGTGCACGTCTGATTTCATCTAAATATGCCTTCTCACTGGCCTCTGCAAGCATTTGTTGGGCACGTTCCTTCTTCTTTTCCTTCAAAGCAGTCTTGTACTCATTTTCCTTGCGCTCACGCTGCTTTTGACGGGCTTCGTACTCCCACTTTTGGACAGCACGGTTGGCGTTGTAGTAATCGTCCTTGAGCTTCTTGACCGCAGCCCACTTTTCTTGTTGCTCATTGTGATATTTGGTTCTCTCGTCTCGAAGGCCTTTGATGTTCTTGTAAGTCTCATCTTCCTTGGCCTTGTATCCATCGAGCTCAGTCTGAAGTTTGTTATACTTCTCGCTCAAGGCCTTGCTTTCTGGGTCGTTCGTGCTATCACGTAGCTTCTTGATCTCGGCCTTTTTGTTGTCAATACTCTTCTGGGTCTCGTCTAAGCCAGCAAATTGCTTGCGCAGCTTTCGCAGACTGGAGATCTCGGCTAACGCCTTCTTCTCGTCTACCAACTTCATCATACCACTGTTGACTTGCTTGTCCAGGCGTTCGATCTCACGATCAACATCTTCTAGTGACTTGTAGGGCAAACGTCCACGGGCCGTCTTGAGGGCAGTCTGATCAGCGCGCATGCTGTCATCGAGTTTCTTGATCTTGTCCAAGACTTGACCTCGACCGGCCTTGCCCTCGCCTTGTTGCTTCTGGATCTCTTTAAGTTGGGACAACACCTCGGCCTTTGCCTTAGCATGAGGCGAGTCTTTGTTACTCCCACCGACATCGAGCTTGGCTTTGACAGCATTCTACCATCCAACGTTAACAATTATTCACAGATGCAGATATGTGTGGGTTGGATAATGTTGCATCGGCCGACCCGATCTCTGCACGTACCAATTTCTCCAAAGCAACAGCAAGTTCCTTCTCCGCTTTGGCCAGGGATGCCTTGTATGTAGCTTCATCTGGCTTCTCGGGCTTCTCGAGCCTCTCAACCTTCTTCTTGTCGGTGTTGCCAGCATCGAACATGGCGGCGCCTGAGGGGGTTGCGACGTCGGCCATTGTGGCAGGATCTCGTGTGGAAAATTGGGAGAGAGGTGGCTTCGGGAGTGGAGTGTCCTTATAGACAGCTCAGCAGACAGGGCAGGGCAGATCACAAGTGTAATTGAATAACTTGTGTGGGGAGTCTAAAGAAGTCTAGAGATGACCACCAGATGATCGGCCGGCCCCAGCTTCAGCTCAGCCTAAGGAACACATTTCGGTAGAACTGTGGTGAATTTTGGGGTCAGGGTCGTTGCGGTGACCAACTAAGACCAGTAGCGCACTAAGCTTCTCAAATTATTTTGCAGCCTCATCCATCGCATCTCAACCTCGTCGTCTTTGTCCCTCTGTTCAACTCCAACTATCCAACCCCACCACCCTCATTTTTCCACACACTTGCGCTTGTCGGGGACCATCTGCGTGATTCTTGAATCAACCTCAGGGCTCCTCCGACTTCTGCCAAAATGTCCGCCGACGAAGACCGCCGGGTCAAACAGTTGGAGGCTGGGAACAGAGAAGCTGCGCGAATGTGGCGCGCATGGCGAACGATTCATCAAATGGTTCAGGATCGGGGGTATACGTTGGCCGAGGAGGAAGTCAACATGTCTTTGAGAGAATTCAAGGACAAACATTGCTCCAACGATGGTCATGTTAGGTTCGTCCGAGAAATTTGAATCTGCCCATTGGCATACTCCGGCCATGGGCGCAGCTAACAAAGCATTCGCAAACAGCAAGGCCAACATGAAATTCTCTGCTCATCCTAGCGATGATATGATGAGAAAATACTCTACCCCACCAACCCTTCGCGAACCAAATCCACCTGCCCCAGATATTGGGCCAATCTGGTGCGAATTCCTCGAGGCAGACAACGTTGGAATTAAGCACCTGCGTACATTTGCGCAATACCTCTCCGCGAACAATTTCCACACCGGTATCCTAATCACAAGTGTTAACATCACTCCTTCCGCGCTCAAAATTATCCCAGCTGTCGCAAACGAGACGAGAATTGAGACCTTCAATGAACAGGATTTGTTGGTTAATATCACCCACCATGAGTTGGTGCCCAAACATGTTTTATTGAGCAAGGAGGAGAAATCGGCTTTGTTGGAGAGATACCGTCTAAAGGATACCCAACTTCCACGTATTCAAATGACTGATCCAGTTGCGCGATACATGGGGTTGCGAAGAGGGCAAGTGGTGAAGATTATCAGAAAGTCCGAGACGGCTGGTCGGTATGCGAGTTACAGACTGTGTGTATAATTGCAACGAGGATGGTATTTTGCGCGACGGTTCCGGTCCGCTTGGGAGTTTGGTGGCGTTTTATTTGGGGAAGAAAAGCATTGATCCATGGCGTCAAAGGAGACAGATTGAGAAATGGTGGATCTTGTGCTTGTACTAATAGCATACCGATAATTTTCGCCGGACAATGAAAATTTATATCTAGAAATTTCATATCGAGGTCTGATGTGGTGCTTGGACTCGTGCTTGTGTCTGTCCTAGGACCAGCTTTGTGAACTTTTTACCCTGGAAAGTGTTTCCTCTGCTACCGATCTTCGTAGCGCAGATTCGATGTCCAGCTTTCTATAGTTTCCCGTTGTATTCCGTAAAGCAAAACTACCTACTTTTCGTATCCCGACTTCAACCTCAACCTCAAATCCTAGTCCACCCCTGCACTTTTTTACTTTACCCCATCCCCACTTTATTCTTCTCGGCTCACCTTGGCATGGATTCAGGGGTAGAGCAGCGTAGTCGAGACTCGCAAGCGTCATACTCCAGTTCCTGAAATATGACTCCAATGACTCCGTACGGGGCCTAGGTAAGTGTTTTATAGTAGAGTTGTTGGAGGATTATGGAAGTTGGTCATGGAGACATAGCATTATCTGTACGAATGTCGTTTGGTTTTTTTAGCGTCGAAAACCAAAGCTAATGAATGAGCAGGAACATTACTTGATTAACGTTAATATTGTTTTCGCTTTTAAGTTGTAGGAGATGCTATTGCTTTATTGCTTCTTGTATACCGTACACGTATTAAGACGATCCTTGGCTAGAAGATCTAGAAAGACTTATTTAAATGCTACACAATGGTGTTATATGTGGAATGAAGTGTTAGTGGGCTGAGAAGTGATTTGAGGGGTAGTTGAAGCTAGTCAGATATTTAATTATCTCATATATATTGTCCAAAATACGGTAGTCTACCGAGGTGCTGAAACCAATCCACTACAACGCTGAAGTAATGAAAAGGCAAAGGTTTGGATCATCGATTCATCCTGACCTGTTCGCCTAGCCTTCTTGAATTACAAGCTTCCCACTTCCTCCAACCATATGATATTACCTACCATTAAGTATATGAAGCATAAATAAATATCTCCCCGCCACTTATACCACAAAATTCGGGCCCCAAATATACCAAACCGTTACCCATCGTGGAACATCACCTCTTAATGTTAGCTCGCTCTTTTCTACCCGAGTACTTGAACATCCAAGAGATCTGGGCAAAATAGAAGAGAAGAGAAATAGAAACAGATTACCGGGGGCAGTTGGGGTAGGAACGGAGCTCGAACAGACGTGAACCCCAATCCTCGAGTCGCTAGCTAATATCTTACTATACTTGTTGATTAGTCTTTCAAGAAGTGAGGTTACAAATAGAAAGCAAAAGAGAAAGGATCGGCTTTATAGCGTTTTATACATTCGAATAAGTTTAAATAGAGAAATGTTAGGGATAGACGTATGTTATAAACATTTAGGAATTGGTGGGGGGCAGAAGAAAAGCGAAAGACATAAATCGGAGTTGGTTTAAGCGGTATCGATTAGAAGGGGTGGAAGTGGGGTATTGAGAGAAATGTAGAGAATCTGGATAAATTTGGAAAGAAGGGTGTAGAAGCTATGTAGAACATCTAATGATAGTATTGCAGAGGTTTTGATCTACATAATTTCGACTGCGAAACATACAAGAGCCGTAGAATCAACCATCAAGATCACCCAAACCATTCGTCATAGATCCTTCCAGTAATCTCCTCTAGTGCGGAAAATCAAGTTAGGCCCATCATGAGCAGAGGTAAAGCCATCATACAGTTGAAACTCCCCACCACGCTCTCTCCCAAACCCTCCACCTAGTTTCCCAGCACCAGCAGCGCCCATAATCCCCGGTGCAATCTCAAAGTCAAAATACCAAAACGTTTTAGCAATCACCATACCAGTCTGAAGATAAGCCATTGACTTGCCAGCACAGCCACGAGGTCCAGTTGAGAAAGCATCGAAAGCTGTATACATCCTGCGAAGCGCCTCTTGGTCATCAATCATCCAACGCTCCGGTCTAAATTCGAAAGAGTCTGGGAAATAAGCTTCATTGTGATGTAGCGAATAGATGTTCACTCCGAGTTGGGTGCCGGGGGGGATGACATGTCCATCAACGACCAGTGGGCCATTTTTTTTCTTCCCCTTTCGCAAGCTCGTACCACAAAGTACCTTCTACGGGAGGAGAAAGACGCAGAGCTTCTTCAAAGCACGCTCGAAGATATCGACAGCCCGAGAGCTGTGGGGCACCTTTAATCGCATCTCCGTCGGCAAAAGTGTGTTGAACTTCGTCCGCGAGTCTACTATACGCCTCTGGACTTCGTGAGAGATAGAAGAAAAGAGCTGACATAGCCGTAGCAGTTGTGTCCCCTCCCACCGGGAAGAAAAAGACAGCTTCTGACCACAATTCGTTGAATCGGATGCTATCAGGACCACCCGTTTCCACCTGCTCGGCGATGAAGGAATAGAAATCGACCTTTGCGTGTTTTTCCATAGCTAGCCGCGTTGAGATCATACGCTCTAATACCTTGAGGTAGTTCAAACGCGCCTTGCGAGTCACTACATGAAGAAGAGGGTCCAGAAATCGGTTCTTGAGAGCAGGGAGCTGCATGAAGGACTTGGCACGATAATTACCCAAGTCGATGCCTTTGATCATGAAACGATTCTCTTCTTCCGTTTGAGTATTCAGCGGGAAACCAAAGGCCAGTAGGTCGATGATATCGAGACCGAGTCTTTTGCATCGTTCTGTCATGTTGATTGGGCTGTGACTGGATTCCTTCGACGTTGCTAGCAGCAGCTGGAGGAATGTTTGAATCTGGGCTTTCCTGGTAGGCTCGAATAGATGAACCGAACGGTCCGAGACGACTTTAGCTATCAGCTTGCGTTTGAAACGATGTCTATCTCTGTCGACACAGTTGAAAATGCTCTCGACACCACTAGCCTGTAGCGTGAGTCGGTAGACATGTGATTTGGTAAGGCGGTGGTTATTGTAGATTTCTATATCATAACATGAGCATTAGTATCTTGAGACTTGTGTTCCGGGCAGTTTTAAGGTTTCCGCTGACCTTGAAGGGCAGTGGTTGTGTTGAACACGAGCCTGTTCGGTCCGGCACGGAAAACAGAGCCTTTTTGGAATAATCAGCCTCGAGACAGAGTTGAATAGAATTACAGTAAGCATACCATACTCAAGATGGTCGAGATATGTTATAAGGGGCAGTTTTGTCGACAGTGCGTACAAGCCAGCATAGCCGTCGGTGATCTTGGCGATTAGCGGGCCTGGATAACTACGCAGTGGGTGGAGGAGTATGCGATAGCTAAGAAGTAGTAGACACTGACAAGACGACTATGTCAGTCTTTGACTTTTACTGTCATGCTTCGGAATAACATAACGTACATAGAGCACCAAGGTCAAACTAGCATATTTTATTCCGAGAGCGAGAGTATGAAGAATGCCATCTTCTAACATTCTGAAGAATCATAAAAACTGCAATGGAATCTTTCAGAATTAAAACATGAGAATGAAAACGTGAGAATAAACGTGAGTGATACCTGGTGAGCGACTTCAAAACAATTGCGCAACAACTTCCATATTAGTCTTACCAACATTCAAATGCAGTTGGTGCATTTGCAGTGTGCAAGTGCATTTCGCCCATATTCAGACATGGCCAATTGGACACTTTCGTTCCGCGATACCAATTCATGCCGGTAGTGTTCCCCCTCGCCCTCGGTCTGCATATCCTCGTATGCCGGGCGTGATTACAGTGGGACAGTGGATGCATGGAACTTGCAGATGCTCTGTTTGTAGCTGCGCCGTAATTCTACAGTGTAAGACTTACTAAGTATAAAGTCCAAATACACGGCGCAATTTTGGGTTCGAATAGTACTAACAAACTTGACAGTCGTATTGTCAATTTGTCCCGTCACGCAATAAAAACAGCATCCCACCTTGCAATAACCTCGAACATCGCTTACTGCAAGACGTTGCGTCGATCCGAGAGAACGTTGAGCGCACCGCCAAACAGGGAAAACCACAAGAAAATATTGTATTGAAGGGGCTTCCAACTCGAAGCCCTCATGATAGAATAAACTTCTGGGGTTCATTAGTATACCTTGAGAATGCATGGCGAACATTTCTGGGAGCTGAAGCTGCGCTATCAGCATACGGGAATGACTACCAGACCACCTACGATTTTTCGTCAAGGCAAAGTGTGTTTGGTTTGTGGTTGCTCTCCTTGGAATTCCGCATTCGTCGACTTCCGCTAGGAGGCATTGGTTTGCAGTTTGTGGCCGGTAGTTTAACAGTGAAAAACATCGTACCTGAGACCTCTCCTATTATGACTGCTTGTAAAAAAGGGGAAGTTGCTGTAGTCAGAAATCTTTTTGAAACCCGCAAAGCCAGCCCAAATGATATCACGCCGATCAATTCAACTCCTCTGAGGGTAAGCGATCTTTCTCCACGAATTCCATGATCGTTTTGCCTATCAACTTGGGCGTGATAGTTCGCGATCGAAAGCGGTTCCATAGAATTAGTTCAAACGATTTTAAGCACAGGTGCCGACATAAATACGCCTTTTGGTCAAATGATAACGTAGGCTCATACATTCATTCCTAAGGGCCACCTACTGATATTTATAATCAGACACCCCCTCAGCCGGGCTTCCGCAAGCCGGCAAATTGAAATTGCCAGGCTTCTCATCAAAAAGGGGGCTCAAGTAGATCATGTCAGCGCCAGAGGCTGGACGGCGGTATTCTATCTGTTCGGTTATGAATGGATTCACGGGAACAAAGGGGAGTCTTGTATTGAATACTTGAACTTACTGTCAGCCGCTTCATTTTCAGACTGTGATGTTCAGGATGTAGATGGCTGGTCGGTTATGGACAGAGCAGCTAGTTGGGGGACCGCAGAAGATATAGCAGCACTGGTAAATCTCGGAGCTTCAGTACAATTATCTACGGTTATTAATTGGCTCCCAATCAGATGCGCAACATGGTTCGGAAACATCGACACACTTAATGCTCTTTTGGATATCCGAGACAGATCCCATATCAACCAACGAGACAAAAGAGGCTGGACATTGCTTCACGATGCAGCAGATATTGGAAGCTCAAAGCTATTGGAACTCTTACTAAGCAATGGAGCGGATCCTCACTTAGTTACGTTTAAAATGGCCAGTGGAGTGCCTCATGACCTGAAGAATAGAAGTCTTACGACCGGCGATATCGCAAAGCAACGGGGCCGAAATGTCTGCGATGCCTACAAGACTGCGCTGGGGAATGCAGAAATGGGTATTTCCACCGTCGAGGCGCTGGATGACAGCGGATCCGAGGATATATTTTGGGTGGCAGAGTCAGAAGCAGTTGAAGATCTGGGCTTGAGTGACACTCGTTCAAGGTCAAGCCCATCTCTCTTTCCCGTCTCTGACTTGCGAATAATCGGACTCCTTTAGACTTGGGCATGTTTGGCGAGTTTTGGCGTTGGGGTTATTTGAGTCTCTTTTAATACGAGTCAGTCGATGCTCGCAAGCTCGCATTACCGCCTGTCTCTACTCTATCAAGGGTTTTTTAATTAGGACCTAATTAAGTATCTTTTACTCAAGACCTTGTAAAGTATCTTATAATTATAACCTTATTGAGCATCTTTTAATTAAGACCTTACTAAGTATCTTTTACTTAAGGTCTTATTAAGTATCTTTTAGTTATAACCTTATTAAGTATTTTTTATTTAAGGCCTTATTAAGTATCTTTTAATTAAGAACTTATTAAGTATCTTTTACTTAAGGTCTTATTAAGTATCTTTTAATTATAACCTTATTAAGTAACGTCGTCCACAAGCGAGTTGGATTCCCAAGCGAAATGCACATCCTTGTTATTTATTCAATGGTGAATCGATCATATGTCATTCCTTTCCCGTTTTCTTCCGAGTTCTTTGAGGGTGAATATGCGTGCCACGCACGAGTCTGTGGAATCGCTGCTGCCTTATTTCTCAACCGCATCGCCGTCGACCTCAACTTGAAATTTTTCAACAACCAAAACACATCAACACCGCACAATGAACCACAACGCGGTAAGATTCAAATATACTGTCTTTTGGAAGGGTATACATGCTAACAGGTTTCTCAACTATGTAGCCCCAACCAACGCGACGAGACGGTAGAGCACAACAAATGTCGCCAGCTCAGAATGGAGCCACTGAGGGACGATCGTTGAAGCGCGAGTTCTCCGAGAGCTCCGACAACATACAAATGAATAAAGTTCGTTCCGCAGGAGATGGTATTGGCAGGTACCTGGGAGTAGAAGACGAGTACGTAAAGCACTGCAACGTGACAACGGCTCGTATTCCCGACCTCATCTAGGCATAGAAACAAGAAGCCAAAACCTGCTGCCCCCGGAAATCACAACAGAAAAGGAGACTGGAAACAAGGTCTTGGATTGATACTGGCAAGCTGTAGCGGCCTCGCACTCACTCCTAGGGAGTTGATCGAGTAAGGCCTCAGTCTGAGAATCTCATAGAAAGCGACTAACACGACAACAGGTGTCAAGATTTGAAGACGGAATTCGATGCTCTCAAAGATTCCATGAAACAAAAAAGCCGAATTTCAAAGCGATTGGAAAATGAAATGAAACGGGGCTCATCTCAGATGAAGCTTATCTTCGACAAACATCGCGCCATCGTAGAACCAGCCAAAAAGCTTCGTGCCGAGCAAGACAAGAAGGCAGATGATGAGTTGATGAAAGCCGCAGCGGATTTGAGAGCCCAGGACGGGCGCCCAAAAGAAACCATTCTGGAGGGCGAGGAGGAAGGGGAGATTGTGATCAAGGAAGAGAAGCTTTGAGGATTGGCGAAGATACGTTTGCTTTGGGCAAGACAAACTACAGTGTATTTTTGATACTGTATCTAAGATCTACAAGGATCGCTCTTGATTAGACCGCATTCTACTTACATGGAGCAGTAGTAGAATACCAGAGCTGTGGAAAGATTTGTTCAGATACGTGGTGACTTGAATGAGACTTGAGATCCGTCAACAGTACTCCTATCTTGTCTTTCAGATTTGGCGTCTGGGATTCCATACCAAAACTTGAAGTCATGATATATGCATGTGGGCCACCGATTCTGGTTGATTGGATTTTATAATACATCAAGTAAAAACAGCCCGCCGTCCCCAATCCCCGTTCTTATAAACGCCACCTATCACCAAGTCCCTTAATAGCCCGAGAAAATCAGATTTATGAAGCAGCTCGTGACCCTTCAGCACCGAATGCCTGGCAGTAGCCTTTGAACTATTGAACAATCACAATTAGTGGCCATCTTTGAAGTAACGGGAGTATCCAAGCTGCACCCTCTCTTGACTGGGTGCTTGGAATTGAGAGAAGAAATATTTACCTCATTGCCACCGATGTGCTCTTCTTTGCTTTCGCAAAATTGGGTGTCAGGAGTGTCGAGGAATGTGCAATCGGGGCATGTATCGAATTTTTCAACACCGGTTCTTCGTACTTTGTATTCTGCGCAGGCCAATACGGTGGCATTTTTATCAAAGATTTGCTATGATGGCGTGTTAGTTATATTCTATTGAGGTTGGATTATGCTAGGTTGCATTGGGAGACTTACTTCTACTCCTCTTGGATCGCGAGTGTTGATGTTTGTGCAAATTGCCGCACTGTGCATGTTTGAGAGAACACTAATGATAGACGTCAGTCAAGTTCGATATCCAGTCCATTTGTTTTAGGGAAATTACCCGGTTGCCAAAGCCGCGGTCGCGAAGAGAGCTCGAGTTAGGAATTGCATGTTGGCAGTTGGAATGTGGAGGTTTGAGTATGATATTGCAAGTGAGATTTGTTGGATAAAAGAATGTAGTCTTCAATGAGAGTCTGAGAGAGGTGGTTGGAAGTGAGAGTGAAAGTGTGAGTGAGAGAGTGATGAGAAAATTCTAATCAATCCAGCAGGTTTATATACACCTTTCAACCTCCACAGGCCACAGTCTATAAGCATAAATTTAGAGTTTAACGCCAAGCATCGATCATACTCTATCATCCTGTTGAGTCTTCTGTGTCTCTTACTTAGAACCCCTTAGAAGTATGATCTTCCTAAGACGAACATCAGCCACAAAGAGAGCTTTTCATGGCAAACTCGGAATAGAATAGAATCTTAATCTTGGATACCAGTAGCAAGGAACGATGGCCCAGACTTACGAAGTATTTATGCAGGGCTATTTTCGAAGTAAAGTTCGAACTCGAGGCTACCGATCTCATCAATCTTCCTCTTGTTCTTTGTCATGCATTAACAGATCGGAGAATCTGTGCCAGCGTTGGGAAGAATGGCTATACTCTTTTCGTCTGTTCTAAAGCTATTTACGTTCTCTGTATACAGCTTGATATCCACGAAGTATGCGAGGTATTTCTGGAGCGAGCTTGTAAAGTGGGTCAACCCCAGACGTTTTGGGCTGAGTCTCTTGAAAGTGGATTTCTGTGCGAGAGCCAAGTCACCACCCTCATGCCGAAAACCGCCCTATGTATTTCCGGGTCCCAAACCGTCCACTCTACTTGCCGGGTTTCACAAGATCGATAAGAAGTATCAAAGCGGAGGATTACTAGTACTTCGTCCCAGCCTTCAGGCAAAATAGATGTAAATTCAATTCTTTCCAAGGGGATTTTACCCTATTGCCAACCTTGGCGATTCTAGAAAAGTTACATCCATTTCGCCTGGGACAAAGCACTTGGCTTCTTGTAGAAACGCTGGGTTGCGGAGCTGCTTCATCGTCAAAGAATGGGACGAGAACAAGGCTTTGGCACGATGAGTATTCCCTTCGAGAAAACTAGGTAAGGTTATTATTCATACTGGTGGGGTAGAATCCAAGTATGGGTGTCTACACTCAGACTCTAGGGATTTCCTCCATGCCACACAGGTTCGTCGCTATGATCTACTCTGCATGTTCACTGAAATTTGAATAAACTCTATATGAAGAAGGCTCGTTATTTTCATGTCACCATGTGTGGTGCCAGGGTTAGATCATCGTGCCATGTGACACGTGCCAAGTGATACTGTACTCAGGAAAGTGGGCCAGGGGCTCGCTTAATTTAGATGTGCTAAAAACGGTACCTAACTAGCGTTGCCACTGCAATAACATTTTATTTGGCTGGGCTCCATAGTACAGCATCTGAATAACCCAGTGATATTTTCGTCGTACTTTAAAGAGGGTGGACAGCTAAGAGTCTGCTAGTTTATAATATGGCTCAGCCCTAATTTCAGCCAAATCCGCGAATCAGAGACTCGCATTCCGTAATTATATGTTTTATTTTATTTTTTACGGAGTACATATGAGCTGCGTACATGGCGTGATTCTTTGCTGTTTACCGTCTTTACTCATGTTTGTAATTGACATACAATGCTTTCTCACCAAATTATTGAATGAGCCTTATTTTTCACCACTGGATGGAATTCATTTGAGGGTTACAGTATAAGAGATGTCGACAATTGTCCATAAGCTCAAGGTTCATCCAAAATGTAATAATCTAGTATTTCAACTTCTATTTTTTGATTGAACAATAGCTTGTTCGGCTTTTGAAAAGATATGTCAATGTCATCATACGAACCAACCTAAATTTAATTTCCGTATTACTGTATGCCAGCTTCATACCAGCTTTGATTGTGGGTAATATTGTTGGAGTAATAGTATAATTATTTACTTTAGTATTTCTCTTATATTCTAATTAATTAAAACAATAATTTAGTAATCCAATGACTTACTACTCATTTTGTAAAATATATAACTTCAAAACAATTTCTGTTAATACTTTTTTTAAAATTAGTTAACGTAGTCCACAAGCGAGTTGGATTCCCAAGCGAAATGGATTTTCTTTCTTGGCACTCCACAAACTTATTCAGAGCGCGTATTTTCTTAACAAACAAAATGGTTAAGCATTGGACAGAGTCTGATATGATTCTTGCGTTAAATACGCTTCGTACGAACCCA